>JACFYI010003461.1:465390-496319 GCA_014898755.1 Handroanthus guayacan | reverse complement strand
CATCCATCAAAGTAAATGAACCCTAAAAGGAAAATATTATTCAGTTTAATTAAGGAACACTTGAGAAGGATTATAACTGCCCAGGACAGAATATTGTTAATTTCAGAATTCATTGATCCTTCAATAAATATGGCACAAATTGGTACCCGTATTTTTTTCTCCAGATGCAATCGCCAAGTGAGATCCTCCAATTGCTTTTCAAGCTTGCTTTTCGCTAAACGCAGTGCACCAGCCTCATTGGCCTCCTGCACAAAGAATGAACACGATCCAGTACAAGCAAAATTACAGACAACAAAAATGCGAACAAATGGGTGCAGAATATCAAACACGCCTTCTAGAGGCTTTATAGAAAAAAGGAGATATTTCACACTTCACAGATGAATGACCACCATAAAATCTGTACCTTCATCCAGCAACCTACTTATCAAAAGGTGTAAAATGATTCTATACAGGATCACTTAGCAAGGAAATTGTAAGATAAAAACACACCATTTATGCCCAAATTTATAGTGTGTGTTTTCTCAAATTATTAATATCACAGCAGACTAAGCACCGCATTTTGACCCAGGCAGGGGCAAAGTGCTGCCATACGCCGGAGGACGACAGTGAATTGTTTTACAAGCAGATATTCCATGTGCCAAGCATTGTTCTTGTGGGAAGGGTGGGCAAGAGGCACACCTAATTTTGGCTGTAAAGCAGGTATGCGGCCCCATTTACACACTATTTCACTCTCTTTTGGGATCCAAGTAAAGGAAATGACAGAGAATAGAACATAGTCTACTTCAAGAATAATCACGGGATTACATCAAATTTGAACAACAATACCGAATGACGAAATTACAAGTAATTCTCACCTTCTTAAGCCTCCTAAGTTCTCTCTTTGCCAACTTTTGCCTCCATAGACATTGTATTGCAATAATGTGAGATTGACGATTACGATAGATAGAGCGGACCTTGAACATCCTCCAATGAGCCTGATACAAAAGTCTAATAGTTTAGCACATCCCTAAAAAAGAAATAAATACACAAACAAAAGCGAAGGACACAGATCGCCCACCCCACCCACCAAAGAAAGAGGAGGGGGGAAGAAAGCATCCTAAAGTTTGCTATATCATGCACATCCAAGCATTCTGTCACCCAAAACTACTGCCACCAACTTATTGCTAAACTACTTTGCGTCAATTGTTTACTACCCTTGTCAAAGCAAATATGATTGACTAATATAAGTCAAAAAGTCCACAAACACCATAATTGTCAATAAAGCATCTTTATCACTGGAATGCCTGATAAAATCTAAAGCAAAGTCACATACATGTATCTTGCAACAGACATGAAACAGCCATAAAGTCAAACAACTAATCATAGTTCAATTCTCCCAGAGCTTAGAGAACAACCAAAACCCAGTCCAATTCAATAAGTTCTGAAACTTACTAGTCCCAGTGAACACAATTCTAAAGATTGGACACCCAGAACAAGGGAAAAACAAATGTCATACAGGAATGTCTACCGTGTATATCAGACAGATTGTGCATAACACCAATATACATATATTCACCTGAATAAGGGTGGCAGCTCTTCCTTCTCTTCTATGCAAAAACTTCTGGCGACTTGAGAAACCACGGATACTAGATTGTATGAGAACAGAAGCCAAACGGAGTTGCATGTATGCATGCCTGAAAAACCAGCATCGAAAATATTTCTGAATTATAATGGCAGCAGCTGTATCACGCATGGCAGCAAATTTATCTCGAGCAAGATAGCCTGTCACAAATTAAAATTACATATATATATATATCAGTAAGATCAACTACGTGTCGAATCAAGGTGTCTATATATCATCACATGGTCAAACAAGATGACCTATGCACGCGTACTCAATTAGTTTTACAACTGTCAACAAAACCCCGTGACAGCATTTAGCATTAGCACAGGCAATGTTTTCAAAGAACAGATTTCCATAAAAATTACAAATGTACAGAAACAAAACTTCATCTCATTGCACTAAATGTATTAGTAAAAGAATTGATAAGAGTTATGCCACACCCACACCTTGATTACAGAATCAAGTTATCGAGTAATTTCCTGTAATTTGTAGGGAATATGTCAATTTGCAGCATCATAACCACATATATTGATAATCAAAAGCAACATCAATGCCATCTCATATACCTTCACAAGTTTATCACTCACCAAAGACAATCAACTACATATTTAGAGCAGAGCTAGGACTCATGCATTAAGAATCTTGTACACAAATGGTGTGGTAACACAACATGTATGACAAAGATTAACTACATAGAAGCTGTTAATACTGAGCATGGTAGTATTACCTCTACAACATGCTTGTAAAGATATTGCAGCAATACGCCTTTTGACAAAATCCTTGCGGGCAAGAAATGTCCGCAGACGGCCCTGAATAAGCTTGGATGCAGAATCCAAAACCTCAGCTCGGCGTGAGTCTAATATACCAATCTGACCAGCCCTAAGGAAAACTTTGGTCTTTCCTAACTGCAAAAGACAAAGTGAATGCTGTAAAGTGTGTTTAAAGACATGGCAACGTTTAACAAACTACAAAGGACAATGCATAACATCAGAAATCTATAAAAAGCGTTCACCACTGACTCTTGACATGACAAACCTGAAAGTTCCCAAGCTTTAACCTCTGCAGTATTTTCTCAGTCATGGTCTTATCATCATAACTGGAAACACATTAGAATGAGCAAATGAACCTAAGCGAGTACATTCAAATCCATAAATGAAAACTGACATCAGATGCCACAAGCAAAATCAAGAGAAATTCTGCATCATCAAAAAAATTAACCTATAATATCGTCATATCAACATAGCATCAAAGTTTGCTGTTATGACTTATGAGGTATCAACACAAGCATGGAATCTCATCATAAGATGACATGCAATCCATTATAATGAAATTAATCCTGCAAAATTATTCATAACCTATAATATAGAACCAAGTTCCAGAGAGATTTTAAAAAGCCAGCCGACTTTGTAAGCCCAGGAACTATAAGGAACAAGAGAAGAGAGAGATACATGACAATCCAACAACTTACAAGCAAAAGACATTGTTCTAAACTCTAGCTCTTTAATTGAAAGTAAGGAAAGCATATTGCACAGCATAAATTAGATAAAATAGGAATCTGAGTAGAATTTCGGCCATACCGTCCGTCCATAATATCCAAGGCAATTATCCCAAATCGATCAACAAACTCATGGTAAGTCTTCCGCGTAGGATAGCCTGCCATACTTATACGAACAGCCTCTAAAACACCCTGCATGCACCCAGAAGAATATATTTAAAAATTATTACAACTCAGAATTTTTAAAAGAAGAAAAGGCTTATCAAAATAACTTCAGGCTGTTACACCATCCTTCATTTTCCTTTACTGGCATTAAACCAGCAGCAGCCTTTTGCAGAGACATGATAAATCTCGGTCCTATTTTGTTAGTAAAATAAGAGACGACAAACATGTATAAGGATTAAATATTTTATCTTGGAGTGCATATCATTTGACTGAGAATCGAATAAACCTGTTACATCCATTAATGTCCCAATACCCTATGAAACCTTTTATTCTCCAGCAGTAATCTCATTCACATATGTCCTATTTTATCATGAAATTCACCACTCCAGTAGTAATATTAACAAGAGCTCCTCTGACCTCTGAACAGTGCTGGTTTCATGAAGCAATAAAATGTTGATTATATGTCAAGCTCCATCAAGACATCTTTTGGTTTAGAGAAGATGCTTGATGAAAGGATATACTTATGTGGGACCAGAGGTCCTAAAGCAAACAGCAAAAAGAAAAGGATACTGGTAAAAACATAATTTGCTTTTTAAGGTTCAATATTGCATAAGAGGTGGTTAATCTTAATAAATGCATAAAACCAATTAAATTATTAAGGAGGTTTCTACTACTCGCAGATGGGGTCAAGGAGAATTGCCCCCACTGAATGATACAGATTCCATTTGCACTCCTGCACTGGATTAACATGCTTCATTAATTCCTTAAAGTCTACATTCTCTTGTTTGAGTCGATTTATGCTGCAACACGTTAATGAACTGCGATTTTTTCACAGCTTAATAAATTGGAGTCTAAAATTGACATCCACATCACAAAGTGCTTCTTGAGATGAAGAGACAGATTCAACAAAAATTTAAAAAATAAAAAAATAGAAAATAAATAAAAAAATAAAGGCTTGCTTCAGTTAAACTTGTAATAGCAAGTGGTTTGCTGATACTGACCCCACAACGCAACTGGTGTAGGATGCTCGGATTCTCAAACCTGTTAGGCCTATTCAGAGAGTTTGGCTTCACACATCGAATGTAGTGAGGCTCTGTTGAGCTGAGGGTTTCCATAAGAGCTTGAAGTTGTTGCTGCAAGCAAAGTGAGAAATGCATGAGATGTCTTGCATAATCCGACAAATGATACCTCAAGCAAATGTTGTCAACAGTTAACCAAGCAATTTCAGTAAACCAACAGGACAAATGAATGACTTTATCAAAATATATAGTTCTACAGAAGGGATGATGATTCCATAAATATCAGCCACCATGGCATTTACTGAGATCCATGATGTTTATCTGAATTGGTATTCCTACTGATAGGTGGTGTAAAGCATATGTAAAAGGCACCCCTTAAAGCTATTTTCAAATGAAAAAACAAAATAGTTGCTGTTCCTATTCCTTCTCTCTGGAGACGAAACATACTTGAGGGGGAGTAGGAACCATGATAACATTTGTTGTTTGTTATGCAACCAACATTTATCCACCTATATCTATTAGATTACAGCAATGATTTTTACAAACTAACAAAATAAATAGATAATACATTAGAACAAACAAAATAAATAGACAAGATCAAACAAGCTGGGCAACATCTATGTTCACAAGCCAAACCATGAAATATAAGGTACAGGTCAAGCACCAACCGCATTAAAAGGAAAGGAATTTCAATATGAATCAGAAATGCCACCTCAGGTTTTTCCTGAACATCATAGAATCCCTCCAACTAAAAATGACATAAAGGATATGGTTCATGACAAGAAGAACATATCAAACAACCATAGCCAATCTAGAATTAGTGACCGTGAGCACTTCACTGTTTAAACATCCAGATTCAGGAAAATGCTGTTTATTAGTTACTTGTAGTTCGAAGAACCTATGAAACCGAACCTGCAACATGTTCAGGAGTCAGGACAATTCCTTAAGCAGAGAAATTTGGTACCTTAAACCGAGAGGCCACCGATGAAAACTTGTACGATGATCGAGAGGATTCTTCAGGTAAAGGTGGAAAAAGGCCAGCTATAAAAGGGCATCTGGAAGAAGCTAATAAATTGCAATGTTCAACCACAACATAATCACGATTTTTGTCCAAAAATGTCTCTGTCTGATAGTTCACCTAGAGAAGAACAAATGAGAAAATAAATAATTAATAATAATAATTATTATTATTTAGGACACAAATGGACCAAGGGTTCAAGATGTAGGATGTACCTTGCCAGCATAGTGCGAAATAGTAAAATCCGTTTCAGAAAATTTTGCTTTCTCTAGTCGTCGGTGGGAGCGAAAATTCCGGAATAGCTTGTTGGCAAATGTTTCATGAGTTGATTTTGGAAACATGCTGCAGGGATCACACAGGGTGTGGGGATCGGGAGGATAAGTGAGAACCATTAAGTAAACAAGAGCCCAGGAAAGAACTCTGAATGTCAACATACCAAGCTTCATCCAGAAGAGCAATTATTCCTATGGGTTTCTGCAAACGGAAGTCACCACAGAATCAGTCAACCAAAAATAACCCACCCCCGCAGTATAAGAAAAGAAAGATAGGCCAATCATAAATCTCCATGAACGTTTTCCTGTTTTATTTTTTTGGAAACCCTTCCCGAAATTAATGGACAATTGCAAGGTATAAAATATTTGATTCATTATCTCCCAAATGAGCATAACTTAGATCAGCATTTACTTATTCCAAGTTTCTAAAACTTACTGTATTGCATGCAATCAACTGCAAATTGAACATAGCTTCACGTTCTTTTCTTTTAAAGAAAGGGGAGGGTAGGGAGGGGGCAGGAACAGAACAAACAAAGCAAAACAACACAAAAAAGCCTCAGCCTCCTTATGACTAAAACAAATATGCACAGGGACAGCATCATTCAGAAGGCACAGTAGGCATATCTCAAATAAAGGTAGGCATCACACGATTAACATTCAAAGACATAGTGGTATTTCCAAGATCACTTGTATCATTGCAAATTTCAGAAAATCAACCATATCAACTCTGCATACATTCATATATTATTGCTGATTGAAAAGGTTGAGTTTTGATCCCTGACAAGATCAGGGGGAAAGTAACAGAACCAACTGCAAATTCTTGATTCATCCAACAGTGTAACACCCCATATTATTTATTTGCAGCATCCCAGACAAGTACTTCAATACGAGGAAATACTGTATCAGAGGAGTGTAAGAGAAGACCTTCTCTATCAAATCCAAAACATCCTGGTTGTCAATATATTCAATATAGCTCCAATTGATTTCTTCTTTCTGATATTCCTCCTGCTCCATCTTAAACACATGCTGGAAAACAAACCCCAGCAAAATGGGGACAAATAAAGTGAGGAGCTAGCAGTAAACTACATTTACCAAAAAGAGCAGCATGAAACATTATGTCACCTCATTAAAATGTTGTTGGAGCTTCTCATTTGCAAAATTGATGCAGAATTGCTCAAAACTGCTCAAATGGAGGCAGAACCAACAATAAGTTTCCAGGCACACATGGTGTCAAGTAAATATGTTCACATTCACAAAAAAAATTAAACTTATTAGGCAATTTCCAAGACAAAGAAACATGAAATCGCACTTCCATTTACTTCAAAATAAATGAGTTCAGACAATTGCAAACTATCTGGAAAAAAATTCCGAACTGCCACCCAGCAAGTTCAAAAAGAAATCAAGTATCAAGACAAGGTTACAATCATACAGATTTATCTTCCTTCATGCATGGAGATATTCCCAATAAACCTTCACTGCCTTAAGTTTATAATACTCAATTTGACATAATTGCGAATTGGTTACTAACTCTGTCTCTTTGAGAGCTTCCAGTGAAAATTATACTAGGTCAATCAGGCCCATGTTTAGAATTTGGCACTTGCTCAGCTTCTTTACAAGAGAAGCTTGGTCCAACCGTCTGGGTTTCTTACATTTTTCATCCAATTCCCAAAGATTGCAACTACACCTAATCAAGATACTAAGTTACAGTAGAATCAAAGTATAAAGTGGAGAAAATGATTTGACCAAAATTACCTATTCAACTTAAAACATTCAAATCCATATATGTCCAGGACCCCAATTTGTATCTTAGAATCACGATCTTGTCCAACAGACCTGTTAACCTTTTCGACAAGCCTGAAACATGAAAATCACCTGGATTTTACTTTCACATTATTTGTTTAATCAAGTAGTTATAGCTTGTTTCAAACAAGGCAAAAATATCAGGCAAACCAGTCAAACAGCCGAGCATAAACAGTCTTAGCCAAAGCATCCCGACCAGCTACAGCAGCATTACAGTCCAGAGTTTTGACAATTATCCCCTCACGAGTCTGAATTGAGCGTGTTGTGAGAGTGGCTAGCAAAAGATTGACATCACACCTAACAAACGAGAAAAACATAGAAGTTATCAATGCTCAAAAGGATTTATAATAGCATTAATACTAGACAAATTATCACCACTCAATAAGCATTATTTGCCAATTAAACTAACAAGCAAGAGTTCAACCGTCTGAAAACTACTTAAAAACTACATACATTGGGAAAGCAAAGCAGAGATAATTTGATTCCAGAGAACTAGCGAATAAAACCATATGATAGGAACAATTCTAATCAAGAACTCAAATGAAATAACAGAACAACAGATAAGGCATCAAATCAGCCATTCAGAGCTGATAAGGAAAATCAGAGAAGATATCACAGCACATGACATACCTAAAGAGATTGGCAGCCATCTGCAAATGAAAATTGGACTTCTGATCCTTGATCACTGATGAATCATGTTCCTTTCCTGGAGAAAACTCTACATTCCCAAGATGCAAAATACCAGCCAAGGTCCGAAATATTGCTTCCTGGTGAAAAGTCAAAGGAAGTTAAGAAGAATAGACGACGAGATTACAGTAAAGACACAGCATAAAAGCACAAACTTCATTCAACAGACCTGTTCCTCATCACTAATCCCAACAATATCCATTGCCCTTCTTGTCTTTAAATATTCTTCAGCATTGCTAACTCCATCTAACTCATAAATCTTGCTCTGATTCAAGTAATGGAAGTTGCTGGGATGACCTAGCTTGTATGTCTCTGCATCCTGAAAAACAGAATAGCATCCTCAAATACAAAAACTGGAAGTTCGGACACCAAGGAAATAGCACAACAACAATAGCCAAAACATATGATTTCTATCAATTGGTTCAGCATGTGGCACACTAACGTATAGGAGGATGCTCATAACCTTATCAAGGCAACAAATAAAGGCATGCATTGCAAAAAAATTTAGAAATTAACCACCATTAAGCTATACTTAGGAAACACCAACTTTCAATGACCAACATACGTCATAAAGGTTGGTTGTTCAACCCTGAATTAAAAGCAAAGCAGCCCGCTATCCCAGAAGTTCGAGATAAACAGAGCTGTCAGTATTGCCAAATGTTTTAGCAAAACGCTCAAAGGTGCACCAGCCTGCAGAAAATAACTGCAGGAAATATGACAACTTGTATTTCGACTATTGGCAATAGATGCATTCTCACATATAAAACATCATAACATACAATTACTCAAAAATCCATCCCACCTGAGGGATAAATAAATTTCCATTAATTTTTCAAACCTACATATATTCCAGTTTAATAAAATGTAATCCAATATTTTTATAGAAGCTTGTGACATGCATCCTCTTCTACCGCACCACTATCAAGGGTTGTAAAAAATTATTCACTGATGTCGTATATAAGCTTAAGGCTTACCATTTAGAGAGATGATACACACGAAGATCACACAAAAGCCAGATTTTGTATTTAGTAAGAATTCAGTATGACAAATGTGTATGTGCAATATAAACTCGAGACATACCCCGCCAGATGCACACAACTGATAGAAACAGTGGTAATTTCTCTCGGGGTCTGTTATTTGAACAACACGAGATCGTTCCAGAAGGTATGTTCTAATTGCAGCTCCAGAAATTCTACCATTTGAGTCAAACTGGATCTCAACGAACTTCCCAAAGCGACTGCAGAGCAAGCACAAGGAGTATTTATATAGCTGAGGCAAAAAAGGGTATTTCTATTCTCATCTTTAGATAAAATTCTATAATTCCTTCCACATCAATGTTGAGAAAGTTCACGTAAATACAAAGATAACATGAAGCTGATGATTCAAGCATCATCTCATCTGCTGGACAGAATAAGTATTCTATATCTCAGCAGCATTCAGAATCACAGATTGACATGACCCACTGGGCCGTAGCCTCACAACTCATATAAGTCGGAGAACACAACATGTTAAAAGCAACAAGATCTTTAAATCATGTGAACAAACTATGGGCTTCAGTGGCAGCAGTGCACAGCATCTTCTTGAGATCTCAATCACAACAAAGAGCATCTTTAACATAGTGTACATTTAAGCCTTAGGTTTGGAAGCCTTCAAAACAAAATTAGACTAGATATCATCCAACTAGCAGAACATTTTTTTAGATAATCTAATTTCACTTGAATTAGGATAGTCGTTTCAGAAATTTCAAGCTATCTAAGAGGAAAAATGTCTGTTAAGCCATTTAATCTCTTATGAGAAGTGCTTGCATCATGTCCCTAATACAGGGAACACAAACCGCTGCACTTAATTCTGGTTTAGGACCCAAAAAAGTGGAAACTTGAGCTTTCTGATTACTGAAATGGGATTTGAAAATTTGGACAGACTATCTTCCACCAAAATGAAATCAGTTGAATGCTAAACACTTGCTAGAGATACAAGCTACATATATGCAGGAAATATAAACCAAAAGATAAGAAGCAACATTTATCATAAGTGAAACGCCACAAATTGCAATTCAGACAGTGACATATTCTTAAAAACAAAGTCAAAGATTACTCTAATGGTGAATCCTTCACTATATTAGAGGAACCATTCCCATATGTAAGCAATGCAGAGGTACAGAGAATGTGCAATACCTTGAATTATCATTCCTAACAGTTCTTGCATTGCCAAATGCCTCCAAAAGTGGGTTTGACTAAAATGGAGAAAATAATGGTTAGCACTTCCATCAGGTTGCTCACAGGTTTCAAGATATGAAAAGAAAACGATTTTGATTAAAGAACCAACAGTAGAACATAGTTTCTATCCGAAAACAGAAGAATAATTATAACTGACTAATTTAAGACTTCGGGCCAAATTCATCTGTGCTTTCCAATCTTTTATATGATATGGTACAAGATGCAAGCTTCCACTCAAGATAATTCCTCAACATGGGTTCAATTTAGACCACAGCATGTTAGGTTTTTTTAAGCAAGTCACGAACCAACTAGCAATACATAATTAAACAGATAGGTTTTTTTAAGCAAGTTGCTAACCAACTAGCAATAAATAATTAAACAGAGTAATGCGATCAAACAGAGTCAAAATCTTACCTCCAGAACTTGCTGTTCAACTGTTCTGTCATCACTGGCAGCACGACCACCAACATAAGTTAGATATTGCATTATCAACTTTGTTGTCTCAGTTTTTCCAGCCCCACTTTCTCCACTAACCAGAATAGACTGACTACGACCCTCACTCATCATTGCTCTGTGCCATAAAAATCAGACCAATACACACCCAGTTACAGATAAGAGAACTTGCTTGTAATCAAGTGCAACATAACAATTAAAAATAGACAAACCTGTAAGATGCATCAGCCACAGCAAAGACATGGGGGCTCAATTCCCCAAATGGAGCCCCCTTATACTGCTCCATCATGTACATATTGTATAGATGAGGAAGCTTGGTAAATGGGTTAACTGCAATCAAAATACTTCCTGTGTATGTCTAGGATCAGCATAGAATATGTATCAGCACGAATGCAAAGACAACAATTAAGAAGAATATCTCATAAATATGGTAAATCAGTCAAGATTAAATTGCCTTCTATAATGAAATTTAACCATCTAAAATATAGAGGGAATTGTCTGCAGGATCATCCCTTAATACCGCGCACCATCTTCAAATATGGTACTTTGGGCCGCCAGTAAAGTTTCCCAGAAATGTCAGGTTGCTATTATGTCGTTATTAAAAGTTACAACATACACCAATATTCTGTCTACATGCTTCAAACACATATTTCCCTCATTTAAGCACATCAACAAGAATTCTTTCAACAAAAATGGTGGGATGAGAAAAAAATTCCCATTCACAGTGAACCTCCACTCACATACACGTCATCTTTGGACCTGGCTATGTCATGAAACTTTCTGTAAAATGCCAAGCTTAATTTTGATTCGCCTTATTTATTTTAAAATTTTATAGGATTTAATTTCCACGATGACTGTACCACGAATCATCAGACAACCTTGCAAATAAACTACTTATCTTCTAAAGGGACAATTCCCCTCCAATAAGCAACTAATCCAACAAACTTTCTAAAAATTCAGCAAGTACTTAAAATTTTCAACTTACATATATTTCATTAAGAGCATATCTTCTCCGAAGATTATCAAGAACACCGGGCTCATTCAAATAAGTCAATTTGGTCATGTCATCCACTCCTCCGAGGTCCGTCTCACCATCACGTGGCTGCAGCTTCTCCGGCACCGTCAAAACCTATTGGAAACGAGAATTCAATAGCTCGTTACAGAACAGTTCATTTTCAAAGCAAAGCAAAAACTATTTCTCATTCCACAACCTCCTCTAAAAGTTACACACACCGCCACAAACTGAAAATGCCACCCTCCTAGTACAGATTCAACTATAATAGATTATAATGAAACATAACAGACGCGCACAAAAAAATAAAAAATAAAAAAAAAAAGAAGAAGAAGAAGAAGAAAAAAGCACCTTTTTGCCTGATGAAGTGAGGACTTGAACTTGTTTACCGACAAAATCAACAACCTCCGCTGCATCCCAAGCCGAATCTTTATCTTCCACCCACACTTTCGAATTCTTCCGAAGAGTCATTTTTAAGTACTTTTTACAATTTTTTTTCACTTCTTTTCCGGTGAATTCAAACGTCGGCTAAGATAAGGAAGAACGAAAATTTGAATTTGAAGAATTTTAAAGGAACTTAAAAAGCCCTAAATTCCATGTCGGAATACAGTGCTGAATTTTTCAGCTTCCCGCCCTAAGATAGAAGGCCATTCAATAGTCAAAATCCCAAACCAAAATTCCAGAAACCAAAATGGCCGTATTTATTACATTTTATTTTATTTTTTCGGCTTCTGTACTGAATTAATGCCCACTCTACTGTCCTTCGGAGTTTATACGAAATTCAAATTTTGCCCCCAAGAAAATGTTTACCTGCTCTGGCGACTTATTTTTTCTTTTCTATTCAATAAATAAAATAATAATAAGTAGTAAATGTAATATACTCGTTGCTTCAAGTAGATCATTGATAAAAAAATAATAATAATAAAAAAATAGATCATTAATAAATATTGCTAGAGGATATGGGAAAATGTAACTATTTAACAGAAAAAAATTGTTGCGTAGCTTTCATTAAATACCGTATGGGATAAGATAAGTGCCGGTGGGCATCGCTTACTTGCTAAGTGATATTAATGTGCATGTTGATTAAAACGACGTTTTATTATGTTAATATCAATATTATTATATTAATAATTCAAATTTTGGGTCAAGGGCCTTGTTCGAAGAAAGAAAATGGGTTTTGACTGGTCTCTGACGTACTGGGCCAAATTAGCTAGGCTTGGTTTGGGCCTCAAAATGCTGCTAGTATGGGCTCACACACATCAGCCGGAGAATACGCATATCGTTGGCCCAAAATCCCTTTACAAATGTCGTGATCCACTTGATCTTCTGTACTTCAGTGGGAAGCGCACAAGTAGAATTCCCAAAAAATAAAAAATAAAAAATAAATAATAATAATAATAAATTTTAAATTTAAGTTTAATATATATTGAATTTAATGCATATATGTAGAGTTTAATTCAAGTCTAATATATATATATACATATTTTGAGTTTGAACTTGAATTTTAGATTTCAACTCAATAAATATATTTTTTGAACTCAAACTCAGCTATATTAAAATAAAAATGATACAACTTCACAAAACTCGAAATTTCTACAAATAAATACTAAATACGAAAAACTCAAATGTGACTTAACATTCTTAATTTATATGTAATCTCACAAGTCCCGAATAAAAATCAACTCAAGATAAAGTTCAAATTCTATCTTATATTCAAAAGAGTTCAAGTTCAAGAAGTACCAACTCGAACTCAACGCGACAAACTTTTAAACCAACTCAATTTGTTTGAGCTCCTACTCCAATATTCAACTTTATTCTACAATTTAAAGCTTTATCGTAATTGCATACAGCCTTGAGGGGTGTGAAGATAATGTGACTTCACAAAAACAATGACAAAACCAAAACTTTCAATTCATGTTCTCACGTTCTCTGCAATGGTAAAAGACATCGAGAAATTGACAAATCACAAAGCTAAAAAAGGCAAAGCCTACACTCAAGTACTTAAATAAAGGGGATAATTACCCCTACATCCCCTGAAGTTTATCATAATTATCAAAACACCCCATAACGTTTGAATAATTACTATTACACCTCATACTGTACAGTTCAGCTTATGCATAATTACGATTACACCCCCTGAACATATACGTATATTATAATTACACCCCTTAACTTGTGCATATATTACAATTACACCCCCTTATATGGGGGTCTATTTGTGATATTTAAGATTTTCAAGGAGTATAATGGTAACCATCCAAATTTCAAAGAGTATAATGGTAATTAACCAAATCTCGGGGGCTGTTTTGGTAATTATACCAAACCTCAAGGAGTGTTGAGGTAATTATCCTAAATAAAATTCAAAAAGCAGCAGTGACATTTTGAAGCTATGGTCCACTAGAAATTATTGTACTACACAAAAATTCAGTCCCTAAACATGCCTAAGAGCATAAGCAAAAATCCACCAGACAATGGTTCCTGAACCCAATTCCAGTACACCGCCAACAGGTGGTGACCCAGTTGCTCCAAATTTACTTCCAAATAATTTGAAAAAGTTCAAATTCTTTCTGTGCATTTGCTTACATATTTGCTAAATAAATGCTCTTTGGTCTAAATGGAAAACTAATACTGACTTCTGTGAAGTCCTCTGGGCTCTTAATGTGCTATGTTGATAAAGCCAGTACTTACATTAATCAGTTCAAGTGTCTACTATGTTAATGATTAAACATGAAAGTCCAGCATGACATAGTGAGAAGTGACTGAAATAGCTACTACCGCTTCATTTTCCCTTTTTTTTATCAGGATAAAAATAAAAATGAAGTAAAATAAAAAGACCAACTCCCCGTACACCTGACTCCATAAAATTCAAACATTGCATAAAAGGATGGATAATCTGCATTTCAATGCCTCAACACCGAGGGCAAAAAAGCTATCCATTTTTGCGCCTTAAACTACAATAATTATCTACTACATCTTTTGTACAATATTCATACTTTTTAACATTTTCAAACGCTATTCTGAGAAATTACTTCTCCAAATTTGACAAAAAGTTGTGCATCTGAAGTGCTTATTGATGAACAATTAACTAAGTGAGGTGTTCTAAGATTCGCGTATTCGTCCATATAACACTGAGCTTTTGTAGATGGGAGTTGAGTTTGTGATGCAGTGGTGAAAGTTGTAGCTTCTGGAGGAGGTTTGAGGGTTCGAAGGACTCGAACAACTTCGTGCATCGTGGGACGATTTGACGGTTGTCGTTTGGTGCATAAAAGAGCAAGCTGGAAAACTTTCTTGACTTCTCCAAGATCTCTGCATGTTTCCGAGATTTCGGGATCTATTGTATCCATAACTGCATTGTTAGCTGCCTTGGTTAATATCTGCAACAAAGAGAAAAGAGATTATGAGAAAAATGATGCACATTTTGAGGGAATATTTGACGTTATTTTGGCTTTAATATGAAGTGATTTTCATTTGAAAAAGTTGGAAAATTAGCATTGCCAAGCAGCGTCTATAATTAGCACAATTTCAAGGCATTTCACCAACTTCATCAACTTTAAACTTTCAGAAAACTAAGAAGAGAACTCACCAGATGATGGAGATTGGATTCATTATCAACAGGTTTCCTTCCAGTAAGCAGCTCCAAAAGAACAATCCCATAGCTATAGACATCAGACTTCTCCGTGAGGCGAGATGTACGAGCATATTCAGGATCAATGTAACCAATAGTTCCCATGATATAAGTTGACGTATGTGTTTTTGATGTGCACAAGTTCTTAGCAATGCCAAAATCAGTAAGATGTGCCTGATAATCCTCATCCAGCAAAATATTTGACGACTTCACATCCCGGTGGATTATCCGAGGGCTACAATCATGGTGCAGATATGTGAGCCCTTCTGCAGCGCCAAGCGCTATACTTAGACGAGTGTCCCAATCGAGCTTTCTCTTCTTAGTCGTTCCTAAAGAACCGCATTTATCAATATAGAACACAATACAAAAGAAGCATTTACGAGCCATAATATACTACTCACCGTGTAGGAGGTCCCAAAGGCTTCCGTTTTCCATGTAGTCGTAAAATAGAAGGTTTCCCAACGGACAAAGGGAGTAACCTTGTAGACTTACTAGGTTTCGATGTTTAATGCTCCCAATAGTCCCTAGTTCCGTTTCGAATACTTTGAGGCAATGGGGATAATGAGAATAGAGTTTCTTAATAGCCACGGGCCTGCAGTTTTTGAGGACACATTTATACACAGTGCTTGATGATCCGTAGCCGATTATGTATTTCTCACTTAGGTTCTCGGTCATTCTCATGATGTCTTCGTATACATGAAGGGCCATGTTCATGTTAAGGATAACAAGCTTCGGAGATGAGTAATTGACTGTACGTTTAAAACATGGTATCGTGAGCAGACAAAAAATGTTTCATCTAAAACCTCGTATTAATGCAATTAATAACCTGGTTTGCCAATTGGCCCGTCTATAAATGGTTTAGGGTTGTTAGGCCGGCAAGCTGTGATCAAGATCATGAGAAGAATAACTAGGCTGCCTAGAGCGATCCCAAGTATAGCAGCTTTAGATATTGTGACTGTAAAGATAAACAGAGAAAACAATACACGAAATTAGCGTATATCATGAAGCACAAGCACAATAAGCGATGCGAAAATCATGCTAGTCAGACATCAGTCGTACACTCACCTCGATCAGGTGGATGAGTTCCATAGCAAGAGGAGCTGCGCCAGTAGCCACAAAGACCCGGATTCCCTAGGAAGCTGAAATGGAGAATGTGTAATGCAAAGGTGGATGAAAAGAGACTAAGACGGTGTTTGGATGGAGCTTTAAACTGTTGTAAATATAAGCTTATAATCTAACATTTTATAAGCTGTAAAAAAATGTTACAGAATACAGGAACTTGTAACATGTTCTTAACAAGTTTGGCCGAAACAGCAACAAAGACACGAATTAAAGGAAAGCCTACCTGTCCGGTGAAAACCTCGAGAAGTTGTTTCCTGTCGGAATATAACCAGCAAGATTGTTGTATGATACATTTCTGCAAAAGACAATATGATCAAAGTCAACAAAGATTCTTAAATAGCAGCTATCAGACATCACAAGTTAAATGAAGTTTGAGCTAGAACCTACAGTACTGTAAGACTGAGGCAATTGGCCAGCAACATCACATCACCGGATATATTGTTGTTCTCCAGCTTCCTGTCATTAATTCGCAGAAATGTTGCTTAAGTTGTCATCAAGACAAGAACATATGACTACAATGAAAACTCTATGTGAGTATACAAGAGAAGAGCTCTTACAGCAAAAAGACGTTTTGAAGCTGACCAAGTTCCTGAGGAATTGGACCCGAAAGGTGGTTGTCTGAAAGATCACTGCAAGAAAAAAGAGTATTCAAAAAATAGCAACTTTGATCAAAAGGGAGAGAAAATGTCGAACTTCCATATCATGCAGTCTACTTTCTTACATCTCCATAACACTTCTCAAGTTACCAAACTCAGCAGGTATGAGCCCAGTCAAATCATTATTACTTAAATTCCTGTTCAGATTGCACAAGAAAGTGAGATACAAATAGATGTAATATTAGAGAAACTCATGACAAGAATTAAGAAGCACTCACAGTTTCAGCAGATGCTCCAAGTCACCAAGAGAGGCCGGCATATAACCACTGATCCTGTTATTCGAGAGGTCTCTGTTCCAATGAGAAAGAGAAAATGATATTACAATTGTGATCTAATTCACTGGCAAGAGGATAAATTACACAGTTAGCAAGTTGATGACTTACAAAGTGTCCAGATTACCGATGCGTGATAGCTCAATTGGAATTGGACCCTTGATATTGTTGGAGGATAGGTTCCTAAAGAATTTGATCAAAAGCCAAATATATTTCAAACAAAGATTTGTAATTAGATACAAAAGACGTAAACTGCAAAAACGAATGTGAAAAAAGATACGCAAAGATTTAAAGCATATCTTGTCGAGAAAACGGTATTGAACTCACAGATATGTCATGCTTTCCAGCTTTTGGAATGCCGGAGGAATGGTTCCATTCAATTTATTTCCATGCACATTGCTGTCATCAAACCGTAAAGTAAATAATAAATCTAAAAACAAAATGATCATTAGACAGAGAATGAGTACTAGACAGCATAAGATGCTCACAGGCTGTTCAGATTTGTACAAGAGCTAAGATTTTCAGGTATAGGCCCCTCCAAGTGGTTGTTGGCTACATTTCTGTGTAATAAGATAAGAATAAATTTGTAGAACTTGCACGTCGCTAACACGAGAAAGCTTATTGAAGAAGAAACATACAGGTCAAATAAATCTGTGAGCTTCCCAAGTTCGGGTGGAATGTGTCCAGTTAGAAGATTATTATTCAGTTCCCTGAAAAAAGAAAGGCAACTTAAACAAGATTATAATATACCAGCGTGCGTGTCTGTAAAAGAGCAATTTCCAATCACAAAATCTGTTGCGATAATGGAGAAAATCAAATGCTTCAACAGATCCAACCGATGTTGGACATGAACATATTTTCTTGAAAATTTACTATTTTCAACGTCAAATTGCAAAACATGATTGGTAAAGAGGAAGGACTAGGAGGAAAGAATTATACAGATAGTGGAGCTTTGTCATGTTTCCAAGCTCAGGAGGAATTGATCCAGTTAGCTTGTTCCCATGCAGATACCTTCAATAGAAGATGATCAAAGGTAAACAAATCTCCAAGCAAATGTTAAATATAAAGCGAAAGCATTATGAAAGTTTGATTTGTGTGTAAAAATACCATACACGACGTAACTACTTATAGTTTGTTTTAATGTACTAATAGAAATTTAAGGTTAAAGCAAAGTTGTAACTCAATGCACTTCCAATCACATGCGCTGCTTGATCCAAGAAACTCTTCCAAGTTGTTCTATCGAAGTTGGTTTCTAACTTGTATGGTAAAACAATAATTTCTAAACAAGTTTATAGTACTTACAGCTTCTCAGTGAAAGTTAAATTTCCAAGAATTGGCGGGATTGTTCCGCTCAACATGTTGCAACTTAGATCTCTGGTAAAACAAACACATCAAGAGATTACGAACTAAATATTAGAGAACAGCATTTGCAAATGCAAGGTTATTAATGTAACTGAAACAGCAAAACACTTACAACACTGCAAGTGCTTGCATCAAGCCAATAACTGATGGGATTTGTCCAGAAAATCTGTTACTCTGCAACGACCTAATATGCACCAGGATTCAATTAGCATCACATATGGATTCAGTCTTAACATGCCCTGGCACTTGATCGAGTGAAAGTTAGAAGACACATACAAGGTAGCAACTTGGAGAAATCCAATGTTGAATGGAATCTCGCCACTGAAATTGTTATATGACAAATCCCTATCGAGCATTGGAAACTGTTGTTAGCTTAACCATGACACAGGCTTCTTGGATTCCATTCTTAGTGTGAGATAAGGTACATACAGAACCTGGAATGCAGTACAGTTGCCGATACTTTCAGGTATTGAACCACTTAAGCTATTATTCCTAACATCACTGCCATAGCAGATCAAGTTTAGTAAGAAAATACCATTAAATGAAAACCTTTTAGGAACTTCGAGTGATTAGGACAAAGTTTGGAAACTTACAAGTACCACAATCCCGTTAGCTGACAGATATCAGGAGAGAGTGTACCTTCTAGATTGTTCCCCCGTAATCCCCTGTTCCAAAGCAAATAAGTTAATCTATCTCTAATCATGAGAGCCATATTTCAAGAAGTTAAGCTAACTCACAGATATTGTAGAAGCTCGTTCCAATAAATTAATCTTGGTATTTCCCCACTTAACTTGTTCTGAGCCAAGTCCCTAAAGAAACGAAATTGAACGTACTTACGACTGCACCTCATTGACGACACATTAAACCAAAAGAAACGGAGAAATACCAAATATTACTCACAAGATTTTTAAGTTAGGAATCTGAGAAAGTGTTGATGGAATTGGGCCAATCAACTGATTATTTTTCAAGATCCTGTAATAAGCAGTTAACATGGAATCAATCCACATACTTAAAGAACGAGCCATAATAGTGAAGCAAGATGAATACAAATTGCTTCCACTTACAAATTTTCAAGTTGCTTCAGCTTTGAAATTGAGAACGGGATATCTCCATAGAGCTCATTGAATGACAAGTCCCTGATGATATATAGAAATTCACCAATACATTATAAACTATATTTGCACAACAATAACAGGCATTTTATATAACTAGATGGCCTTCTTTAACTTCTGTTAAGATACAAATTAAACATAGAACTTACAAGCTTATCAAAGCTGAGCAGTCTCCTATCTCGTCTGGGATCTGTCCAGAGAGCTGATTTCCTTTTAAATCACTGATTTCAAATTAAATACACAGAATAATCACTTTATGTATTGTACCAAAAATGTAAAAATACTACAGAAAATTTACTGGAAGAAAATAGGAGTGTAAATTTTACATGGAGAGAAGGCCTTTAAGCTGGCCTATTGCAGGTGAAATTTCTCCACCAAGATTCAAATCAGAGAGGTTACTGCAGTACGAGGACATAAGCAGACAAATCATAGGAAAGAACAAATCTTTCACTATAAAAATAAATGTGTGGTAAAATTATGAAAGACTTATTATTTCATATAGTCCCTAAATTAATCAGAAACAATGGAATTTGTAGAAAGGAAACCAAGAAACAAAAATTTACAGTGCAATCACATTGAAGGTGACATTATCACAGATGACCCCTCGCCATACACAGAAATCTGAAGATGGTGACTCAGTCCAGTCATACAGCACATTCTCCACGTCTCTAAATGACTTCTTTATCTCTAGCAAAACAGTCCCTTTTCCACAAAAAATTCAAAGAGAGAACAACATATATACATTACTGAGACTATAAGTTTTAATACATTAAAAGTTACCAATAGAATAAGCTGAAAGTCTAACATGGAAATAAGACAAAGAAAAAAGTGTTTTGTGAGAAAATGACATGATTATGATAGTCTAATTAGGCCCTGGACACAATTATAATAAAGACAAAAGACCGAAACTTCTTTCAAAAAGGTTAATCAATAATTAAAGGACTAAATTACTAAGCTCCAAGTCCATGCTCTAACAGGCCAAGAATGAGGAAAAGCCTAAAACAAAAGAAATAACACTCACCATTATCACAAGCTACAGAAGCAAGGCTCAAGAACAGAGACAGATATCCAACGAGAACAATTCTTTTCCAAGAATTAGCCATAGCCCACTTCTCATAAACTAACTTACAAGAATCACAACCATAAATAAGGTCAACTTATTCCGGTCATGAAAGCTTCTGCTTATGAGAAGAATAATGGGAGGTCATTTTTTTGACTTATAAGCTGATGAAAATGACGTTGGAAGAGATTAAAGAAGTGAAAGCTACAATATTAGTATCAGAGGCTAGAACATCGGGACTAGGATTCACCGACAAAGAGATAAGAGAGGAAAAGAGTAGAAGAAGTGGAATATAATTGCTACTAGTCCAGAAAGCATGTGGAAAAATGCGTCAAAGGAAAGAAGAGCAGAGCTATGACTTGTTGTAATGTTCAATCACATCCTCTGCCCTGGAGCTCTGCAGTGTGTGCTCTGAGTGCGTGAGAGAGAGAAAAGTGTAAATAATGCATGTAGAGAGAGAGAGAGAGAGGGATGCATTTTGTGGGAGACTTATTTGAAGAGGGAAAAAGTGGAAAGGACCATCAGCCAACGTCTGATGCTAAGCCTGCTGCAATATTGCACTACAGCTCTCATTTGACACTTGACAATTTTCTCTGTCACTAGTGTGGCATCAATTTCTCTCTCCATGTATACATACAAAAAGTATCTCTACACGTAATTCCCAACAAAAAACTAATCCCCACATGACTATATCCGAAGAGGTGCTTCAAAATCTCATAAAAATTGTATCTTTACAAGGAAACCGCTCCTAATTACCATAAAAATGGAAACCCCTCTTGAAGATTCAAATAAAGATCTCTCAAAATTTTATAAAAGTTGAATCTTTATTTGGTGTTTGGACATACATATACCTCTCTCTCTCTCTCTCTCTGCATATACACACATATATATACCTTCTTATATTTACTCGTAAGTCTGTAAATTTTAAGGGGTGCCTCAATAACGAGTCGCTCTCTTAGCACAGAGATGAGAGCTGGGAGAGCAATCCTTTCTTTAGTTGACAACATTAAACCAAGTTTTATCTATACGGGTGTAATCGTGTCAGATTCATATATGTGATGCCCATACAGCTAGGAATCTGTGGACAGTAAATATTGAACATACTTTTCTACTTCTTGCATGTAATTATATGCTGGGTAAATGGGGGAAAGTGAGTGTGTTTTGTTTGTTTTCTTGTTATGGTTGTGTATTCTTTTACATTATATGGCCCTTTTCAACTCAAGGACATATATGAAGAAGTCATGATTTACCCTCCCATTTCTAACTTCAGTTGAAAATTCGTGAAAGTCTCTCTCTAGTTCTTTTTTTTGTCTTTTTTTTTTTTTCTGATGAGTAAAGTTTCTTTCTCTGGTTCAAACATTCTTATTTGATTATTTCCGTTCCAGCAGATTTTGAAAACAAAAGAGCAAAAAAAAAAAACTTTTTTACTCTTTTACTTCTTACTCCATAATAGAAATTGTCAATTGTTACGTACTTTTTTTTCAATTGAGATGAAAATAATAATTTTATAGCTTTCAAGCATCAGATGATAAAGGAGTAGCAATTACATCATGATCTATAGCACAATCATCAAATAAAAGCAAAGATTTTCAAGCAATAAAATGGGCTGTTTTCTTGGCAATTCGTTTCACAAGAAAGGATTTTCTGTTGATCACGTCCTTCATCACGGTCTTGGCATCAAGAATGAGGGGACATTAATACTCTCTAATGTTGTTTTAGTTGTCGCAAAATTTATCGTAACATTGTATTTAGACTTTTTAAATATTTAATTATATTAGATTAATAGTGATTGTACTTATACTATTTTAATCAATATTAAATTTTTATATGGTTTAATTCTAATGTTAAATAAATTTTGTGATTTTTTCAGCCAAATAAACTAATAACAAGGCATATTATTGCAATTTTTCAAACTATAAGAAATCATTATGTGATTAGGTATCTCAAAAGTTGTCCAAGTGATTATCTCTCCATGAAATAAATGGGAGGAATGCAATAATATAAGGAAAATAATAATGCTAAAAAAATATTGTCAATTTAAGATGCTGCAAGATTAAACCAATGAATGATTTATAGCATTAAATACAATTACAACCTTTCATAAGATTGATATTAATGTTAATTACAACAAATTTATTCTATTTGATTTAGGTGGTAGTAGCATTGAGTGAACCTTGTCGGATAATAAGGACATAAAGCTAATTTGTTTGTTTTCTAATTATAGAAACTGCAATCCCACCATACTTGTATTTATGGACGTCCAAGTAAATTCAATTCATCAATTACTCCATCTGGATCCCCTAAAATCCCATGTTCTTCTGCAGTAAATTTCTTGCCAACTATATAATATCCCCATCCAACTTGGTGAAAAGCTACAGATTTAGATTCACCGCATTTGTCTATTTATATATGATTATTATAATTTCACCCCACAAGATACAACAATTTTGCTAACAATGGAAGCCTTTGTGGGCATGAAATATTTAAGGAAAACATGTCATTTGGTTAATTAAAACAATAATTCTATTGTTAGATTAGTAGAGAATCTATTTTTGTTTCATAATGATTTCAGTTTATTTGTAATTATATTTTCAAGAATCTAATTGCAATACGTAAAGATGCTATTATGATTTCGCAAACCACAAAAAATGTTTATATAATTTGAGTAATCTTATCTCCAAAGTTGTTCATGAAAAGCTCATATGAATACAATCAAATGTAATAATATATGATTTGATATTTTCTAGTTCTTATATCTTATTGATAGAAACAGTATCATTGTACAAACGACACCATGCAGGTTTCATAAATGATTGTACTACTATTGTTATTACTTTGGAGTAAATAAATGTATGGCCTAAAACAATGTGAAATAAATTGCTAATGCCTAATGGGACCATTTCTCTGAGTACAACTTCCCTTTTTCTTGCTTTGTGAACTCCCTATTCTTGATTTGGAGAAGCACATACTCTAAAATAGCCAGGCACTGCACATGTTCATATTATAAGAATCCTGTGAATGATTCTAGAGTGAGAGAGTGGTAATGTTAATATCAGAAGTATAATTTAGGATCATAATAATGATTTAAAATGTTAATTAATTAGGATATCTCAGTGAAATATCGAGTAAATCTTTACTTAATCTGTTATCGGATATATCAGAAATGCCCCAAAAGATTCTTAAATTAGAATGTAGCCTCAAAAGGTTTATGATCCTGCGATCAAATTACAGTTGCCTTTGCCACTTTGTGGTTACCTCGGGAAGGTCACTTGTCTACTCAGGGTCCGACATTAAATAATAAACAGTTTACAGGGCCCCACATTTCTCAAAAAGGCTGACATTAACAGCTAATTGACGGACCTTCTAACGGCGTTAGTTTGGCTCTCCGTGGGCCTCATGTACCTTCATGCTTTCTTGGGCCTCACGCGGAGCATAAATCCATAAACCTTACCTTGCCACGTGTGTTCAGGATTCCCTCAAGCATAAACCTTCATTTGTATTGGGCCTCAGCAGAGCCCACAGCGATGACCCAATTTGGGACATCAGATACAAGGAAAAAGTCATTTTCAAAATAGTAGGCCCACCTCGTGTTCAAGTTTTCTATAAATTAATATGCAAAAGTGGATATTTCTCTTTTAATGAGGGAAGTGATAAGTAGGGGAGGGGATATGGTGGGGCAAATGATCACATGCAAATCGTTTTTGCGTGAAAGTACTTCACAGCAACAAATATCCAAATCACGAGCCTATTTATTGAGTGAATTTAAGGTTTGCTAATATTTGTAGGCCCATTCTTTCAGTACGTAAAATCTCATTTCGCACCCGGAAGCAACATTCAACACTTCTTTCCAACAGTAAACCACGGGGGGTACAGTGCATAGAAAGGCTAGTTAACGGTGAGGAAGAGTAATTCAATACTTTGCTAAAGCCACAACGGATAATGCATTTCGTAGATTTCGAGTGATCAAAATTTTGTGACATCCACAATAATTGTTATTCCACCATGACATTCCAAGAAAATGTGCCAAATTCAGCTGAAGTTATATGCCGGTGACCCTGCCTGGTATATTTGAGAGAGAACTATTGCCCTACAGCTTATTTCATATTGCGCCATATACCAGAGCCCCCTTTATTTATTCTTAGAGAAATTAAAAAAATCCGCAGCCAACGGTGCAATGGTGCACAATATTTGCTATGAATGTGAAATGGATTATGCATATTACCCTTAGAAAGTAATTTCGAATTGCACTGATATGAAGAAATTTACATTCAAGTAATTTAATTGGGATCGCACAAAACAGTGTTTCAAGTCACAAATAAATTCCATTCAAGGTGGAAACAAAAGAACCCAATCCCTTTTTTCTTTCTCTTGCTAAGCTTATGGTGAATGGCGACTATTGAACCGCACAAATAATTTGTGCATCAGAATTTCAGTAATCGCTTTGTGTGTGGCCAAGAAGAGATAGAACCTTTCTGGTTGATGTTCAGACAAACAGGCACTAGATCTCCAAGATACTAAAAGCCAAGTGGTAAACCAGTTCATTTGAACAGACAGACAATATTAAGAACAACAATACACAGGTATAGACATACTTCTTTTAACTTTTCTTCTTTCTTTTTTTTTTTTTAATTCAATAAATGAGGATAAATTCCAGATGCGTTTCAGAATTGACTAGAATAAACAACCTTAATTCGTACATTTGAGGGCTGGAATTTCACCTCTACTCCTATCAATGGACGGGACAGCTCTCACCTTTCTTCCTCTCAAAGGCCTTGAGTTTTATTGTTTCCTTCTATTGAAATTGAGGAATATTTCCGTTCTGCTTGTTGGAGAAGCAAGCAAAAATAAATAAATAAATAAAAACCCTTAGATTGGGCATTGGTTGTTTGCCATTATAGGCAATAATCACTGGAAAAAGAGAGGTAAGATAGAACGATTCAAGGGCTTCATCAGTTTCAATTCAGAGAAGGTAACTCACCCATTTTATAATACTCCATTTTATTGAGAATAAATGTTGGCTTTGCTCTTCTCTTTCTTCCGTTGAGGGCCATGCAACTGCAGAAGCAGTGAGTTGGTGACAACAAAGATAGAACTCAGAGCCATCATCCCTCCTGCCAAAATAAACATGTCATGGAAACAATATCAAATTCACATGACCCGTTGGCCAAAAATGTAAAAAGTTATCATGTTTCTAAGGTCGATATTTATTAATTTGGAAGCAGATGAGTAATTTGCTTGAAAACCAAGCTCGTGTCAGCCTCTCGATAATTCAAGTAATGCACTAGTAAGATTGAACAATCATGATCATGTTTGAGAAATCAATGGTCTTGTTGCATAAATCTGGCACCTCATGGCTGAATGCATAGTTTGCTAAGGAAGCTCGGGGAATAAAGCTATGTTTGTTCAAGACCTGGAGTTAGCAAGAGAAACTGGGGCACTCACCAGAAAGTGAAGGCGTCATAGCAAAATCAAAATGGGGAAGTAATATTCCAGCTGCCATAGGAATTGCGATAACATTATAGGCAACTGCCCAGGTCAAATTTTGATGAACTTTCGCCATTGTTGCTCTAGCCAGGTCAATTGCTTCTACTACCTGCCAGAGACCCCAAGTAAAATTGAAACCCAGAAATATATATTGAACACGAATTTTCCTAATTAGAGTAGAATAGGAATATATGGATAGGAAGGCTAATAAGAATAGGCTACGTTTAAGAGTAAAACATAAACATAATGATAAACAGACACAAACCACAACAGAAGTGGACAACTTATGTCATAAAATTGCTAATATATCTAAGCAATATCTTCTCTTTTCTTCATTTCTATATTTTAAGAATGATGGAGACTATGACGTGGGGGAATGCATACCTGTGACAATCTATTTCCCAAGAGTATAATGGATGCCGCATTTGATGCAGCATTTTCCTGTCCTTCAATTTGCAAAGCGATTCCAACATCAGCAAGTGCAAGAGAGGGTGCATCATTAATACCATCGCCAACCTTCAAAAGTACAAGTTAGTTGGGCAGTTTTATTTTTGCAAATCGCAGAAAATATAGATATATACATCAACACAAGGAGGTTAGAAGTCTATATTATTTTTATAGCAATGCCTGATAATCAACTTTTGGTCACCATTTCTTGCAGATCTACATACTTCACTCCCGCATTTTCATTAGCATAACTCGCCAGCTAAACATGGCCAATTCATCAAACGATGCAATAGTTTACAATCAGCAAACGATGCAAATAGTTTACAATCAGCAGTTATCCATAATATAACCTGCTGATATCAACTGCTTGCACCCTCATCCAAGTTAACTATTCCTCCCTCAGAAACCAATAAACAGTAAGAATCACTATTGAACAGTGACACGTCTTCATATAAGCTCAGTTGATGAATGCCATTAATTAAAATTAGGTTAGCACTTTTCAAAATTTTAATTTCACACAATATATAATTACCATGGCAACATGATGGCCGGATGCTTGAAGGCTTGAAATAACGCCAGATTTCTGCTGTGGTGTTAAAGAACCATTGACAAATTCATTTTCTACCCCTATGGTCTTTGCTACAGCTGCAACTGCCTCTTCCCTGTCCCCTGACAAGAGGACCGTACGAATTCCCTTCTGGTGAAGCCTTTCAACCATTAAAAGAAAATAAAAATAAGAAAAATACAAAATACTTTAAAAATGATTATACTTCATGTAAGCCAGACACGGGGTCATTTCAAATTTGAACCTTCCCCATCGATGTGGTTTAAAGGAAATGACAGAGAAGTCAAGATGATGAAGTTGATCTTTTTAATACATTCAAAGGCAGGATTATAAAAAAGTAATTCTAAAGCTAGGAGGAACCTCCTAGTTTTGGTCAAAAAAGGAACTTGTATCAAGTAATACCTGCTTTCAGGATAGGAAAATAAGCATGCTTCTGCAGCAAATCTTCTATCATGTTAATTTTGTGTAATTTGGTTTAGGAAAGACAGTGATACCTAGATATAGTAGATTCAGCATCAGATCGCAAATTGTCCGATATTGCAATAGCACCAATGATACCTTCACCTTCTCTACCAATATAGACTATCGTTCTTGAATGGTTAGATGATGAATAATCTGCTAATGATTGGTGTATCACAGACTGCTCAAGTCTCTTCATATCAGAAAGGTCTGTTTTTTGCTGGAAACGCTCATAGACCCAACTTAATTTGCCAACTGCCACTAAAAGCCCATCTACTTCCGCTAGGGTTCCAGAACCTGGTTCAGCTAATTGCCCGCATGTACTAGGAATATTCAAATTCAATGATTCAGCTTTAGCTGTAATGGCCTTTGCAAGTGGGTGTGAGGCTGTTTTTTCCACTGCAGCAGCAATTTGAAGTATTTCTGATTCTTCATGACCAAAAGATGCCACAGCTGATACAGCAGGTCTTCCTTCAGTGAGAGTTCCAGTCTATAGGTTGGAAATAGCAAAGAATAAAAAAAATTAAAAAAAAAAAGTCAACATGGTTGACAGTCTTTTGTCTCATATATTTGTTAAATAGATGGATAGCAGTTAGCTTCATACTACTACAAAAGTAAAATCATATGAGTTGCGGAATAGAACATGCTTGATTACTTACTTTATCCAAAGTGATGTAATCTACCCCTGCCAAGCGTTCCAATACATCTCCTCCTCTTATAAGAAGTCCCTGTTTTGCTCCTGATGACAAGGGAATGGAGGAAAGGTAAGCTTCCAGAACTAAGGCCCAACATTAAGAAGAAACTCAATATCAATATAAACACTCCAAGTTCATGATGTACTGTGTTTAAGGCGTTAAGCTGCCTGAAGTTGCAGTGAAACACTAACTGCATTTTTTCTGGGTAACTAACAGACTCTAAATTGCTTATCCCATTACTCAAACCTGACCAAATAGTTCAATGTGGACTTCTTCCATACATTACAATATCTATCATCATACCCTCAGAGGTGATTACTAACCAACTGTCTAAAACCGTCACAAACAAAAGCATCAAGCTTAAGTTATGTGGAAGGAAGATTCATTCAATATGAACAGCATTTATTCTTGATCTCGCTTTATTATGGAAAAGACATACAGTATTTGGCAACTTTCTCATGCCCAACTAAATAGCCAAGAATAAATACCCCAATTCATCAGCAACTCTGGTAGTGTTACAACTAGAGAGAAGGTCACTGAAGCTAAAATGATAATATGGTTTCAAAATTGTACCAAGGGAGGTGCCAACTAGAATGGCTGTTGGTGTTGCAAGACCCAGAGCACAGGGACAGGAAACAACCTGAAAAGACAATGTTGTTCAATCAAAACCAGGTTAAAATATCTGTGGTAACAAAAGAATAGGATTGTATCAACAAGATATCATAACCATAATGCTGAAGCCCTCGGGTGAAGGGCACCAACCTCCCCTTATAAACCCCCCTTTAAGGGGAGGTTAGGGGTTCAATCCCCTCCCAAAGGAAAAAAGGGTAAAAACAATTAAAAATAAATAAATAAATAAAAAAGATATTATAACCATATTTTCTTCAGTTTCCATAATTACCCACCAAAACATCCACAGCAAGCTTCATGCTTAATAGCAGTGCATTTCCATCTGGCCCAGCTATATCATTAAGCAACACGTCTGGAAAGATATGAGTTCCAATGTAGTACCTGACAGAGAAAGGCGGCAATCATCAAGAAACATCTCGGATATAAATAAGACATCTATACATCTTTTGGTAATTAAATTATCCATACATCAAAATCTCATGGAACAGAAAGAAGAGCAAAGGCTTTGGCTGGAACAGGATGATAATTGAGTTGAATTGTGAGCAAGGCAAGGTAGAATGGAATCAGCTGCTCAACTTTCCCATGGTAATTAGATGGGAAAGTATAATATGAGACAGAGCCGCAGCTAGAGTCCGAACTGTTTTACAGTATGAGCCGAAACAGAGGTGAAAAAATAAGAGATGGTCGTCCACTTTTCCTAAAGTTTTGCTATGGAATTGGTTTGCTGATGGTATACATGGACGAGGATAGTAAAGGACTTTAATGGGCAACGGGAGGAGACAGAAGTTCTAGTATTGCTGGCCAGTTCAACTTGTGATTGGCTTACAACATGACGGGATTCAAATGAATGAACTCACACGCCACACTTTAGTTATGTTGGTTTTCACTTTCTCCTAATTTCTAATACTTTTTTATTATTTTCTAGCTGTGGTATTCAATATATATATATATATATAAACCCAACTTTACAACTTTTGTATATTGAACTACTTCAGGAATTTCTAGCAAAATTTGTTCTACATCAATTTTTGGTTTAATCTCTTAGTTTTATGGATAGGACACTACTTTATAATTCTCCCATTTAAGTCTCAATCAAGTTAGCAATCCTTTAGGTCATTGCTAATTTGGCCATCGACCAACCGTTTTCTGGCATAAAAGTGCAGATGAAGAGACTTACCAAAAAGCAAATGTGGCTGCTGACAATGTCATGACACTATATACAAAAGGACCAGCAATTGAATCTGCAAGCCTTTGAATAGGTGCTTCACGTCCTTGAGCATCCTCAACCTAGAAAACAAGAAGGGAGAGTGTAGGAATTATTTAGAAAAGGTCCGCTGCAAGTCATTTCTGTGGGGCAATGACAATATTCAATAATCAATAATGACTGTGCACAATGCTAGTATAAAAAAAAACATCACCAGAGTTTCATGTAGGTGATGGTGTAAACACACACACACACACACAAACAAAAAGAATGGTTTATAAAAAATAACAGTATGAAATCATTAAAAAAATAAATGCCATAGTGATGTCCCATGCCCATGTAAGAACTTTTTGCTTGCGTGTAAGAGTTAATACGGGGGAAGAAAAAGGATTAGAATCAAGACCAGCAGGCAGTAAAGTAGTGTAAAATTCACTAACCAAAAGGCACGTGAGCACAGACATGCATGCACCAGCCCACGTGCTCTCTGGTTCTCGCA
>JACFYI010003461.1:423020-462517 GCA_014898755.1 Handroanthus guayacan | reverse complement strand
AAAAAAAAAAAAAGAAAAGAAAAGGAATTAACAGGTTGTTTGTATTTATTCACGCAGTCAATTGTAGAAAGTGGCTATCTCCTCTGTGGATGGGTGATCCATGCATATTCCTTCCGGCTTCCTTTATTTGGGGTGGAGGATGGGGATGTCATGTGACAAGCCTCTTGATGTCGAAGTTAAAGACAATGTATCATATATTTAAATATAAATGGAGTATTTATAATCGTAACCTTAATATTTACAGATTTTATAAGATTGATTTGTCATGATTTATTTGCAGGTACTCAGAACAACACAAAATGAGGGCTTAGCTACAATATAAAAGATGTTATTGTTATAAAATAGGATATTTATTAGCGACATGGTGTAAGATTTGCATGTGACACATTATATGATTTAGAACCTCTTGAGAAACATTACCTACGAGTATGATTTTGAGTCCAGTTTTGGAGTCGAGTTAGGTAAAGCTGCGATCTGCATAAAAAAACGTGAATTTTAATGGCAGTAGGGTGATTTAAGCTATTTTTTATGATATTTTAGGTATTTGTGCCTCTTTAGGCTTTACCTATTTCAATTGTTGAACCACGTATCTCCCCTATAATAAGAGGAGGCGACGCTATTTCATTCAAAGAGCAGCGGCATGGCTCCTAACTTAGCGACTTGTGATATCTGATTTTTTTTTTTTTTTTTTTTTTTTTTTTTTTTTTTTTTTGTGTTTCTACTAATCTAATCTTATTTCCAAGCTCCTTTTGGGCTCCAAGGCCCCGTAACTTTTTCAATGTATCTCTCTTCATTGGGACGAACTTAGGCCATTTTATTTTTACTGTAACTGACTTTATATTACTCTTTTATTATTCACTATACATTACTTTTTTATCATTGGCTACGCTATTAAAGAAGTCTTTTACACTATGTTTGGTACAACAAATTTTGACATGAAAAACAAAATATTAAGAAAAAAACAAAATCAAATAAATGTAAAATTAAAGTTTGTTTGGTTGTTTAGTGAATTTTGTTTGTTCGGTTGTTTAATGGCAAATAATTATAAATTGAGCCTATTAATGTGTTGAGAAAGAAAGATAGGGTCAAATAACAAAATAGGAGATGGAATACGTTCAACACAGCCCACTGGTTGGAACTCCCTAGAAATAATCGGAGCTGTTCGCACAATTTCAAAAAATACAAGACCTTGATCCTAAGTTTCCCAAAAATGAGGGGGCGAAAGTGAAGATATCTTTATCTTCCATTTATCCAATTTAAATTCCTCATACTTCTCTTTTCTCTCATTCTCCTGCCTGCAACTTTGCTCACTTCACTGCAACCAAAAATGGATTCTTGCTCTTCCTCAAAGCAGTCATCAGGAAACGAACAAAACTTTCCCGCTAAAATTCCAGCTTCTCATTTTCTGATATTGCCGCTATCTTCACCCCATTTCAATTTCATTCACAGCACCCAATTTCTCAGACAACCTTTAAGTTTGAATCCCAAGTTGCCGTTTCTGATGGAAACTTCCAATGTTGTTCGCGAAGTGCAAAAGTCCATTGCTTCTAATGTCGATAGATGTCTGAAAATGCTGGATAATCTCAGGTCCCAAAACGGGGTTCTTGATAAAATAATGTCCTTTTCTTCTTATCTTCAAAATGGCTGCCAGGTATTCTTTATTTCTTTATTCGTAGAATATGTGAGATAGGATTGCTTGGGTGTAGAGGTGAACTGGATTTGGTACTAAAAAACAATGTTATATTAGTTATTTGGCAATATTGATAGGAACGTATTAGTACAAAACTGGACTTGAGGTGTACAATAGTTGTGCTTTAACCTAATTTCATGCCTGTATGTGAACATTAGTAGTTAGTTAAATGATATGTGAGTCTGGGAGCTGGTTTGTGGTGTCAATATAGGTGCAGCATGGGAAAGATCCTTACAAAATCGTTTTTGGGAATTACTTTGTTGTAATGTGGGCTGAATAGATTTGTTCCTCCTTTTTTTTTTTCCATTCCATTTTCATTTTTTATTCTGTTCTTGATTGAGTTTGTATTCTGTCCTGGTAACTGCACGAGCACAATGCTTTGGTTTTTTGTATTGCAACATATTTGTCAGAGAAGCATTCGTTACAATATACTATCGTACATTTTGTTTTCCCTACCGATTTAACGAAGTGAGAGGATGAGACAATTAGAAAAGAATTTACACTCTCGTAGTTTAGATATGGAGGTTGCCATTTTTCGAGCAGAACAAAAAGGTGAAACTTTGGAACGAACCTTTGATAAGTATGGGACAAGACTTTGTCGAGTTGTCTGAATTTCTTGGTATGGAGGGAGATTTTCGATGGTAAAGAACCATTGGAAGCTATGTTGAGCTTACATATTTTTACCATGATTATTTCTGTTTTTCAACTCGATTGACCCCTGCACTTTAACATTTTTCTTTCCAGATTCCACGTAGGAACTACCCGAATGTGACCATGCTGTCCAATTCGAGTTTCGCTGCGATTTTACCAGGCGATTCAGTTGCTGGGATCGTGGTAGCTAATGGGATTATGAATTTCTTAAACGTATACAACACTTTGTTGGTTGTCAGGCTCGTTTTAACTTGGTTCCCTAATGCTCCTGCAGCTGTTGTCAGTCCCCTCAGGTATGAACACACCTTTGTTTAGTTTCAATATGTACAGGGAAACCAAGATTTTCTGAGAAGTCGCATATTTCTAGAGTTCGATATATATTCAATACATTGTGTGTATCTGACATAGAATTTACTACTTTCAGCACTTTATGCGATCCATACCTGAACATATTCCAGGGAATCATTCCACCACTTGGAGGGACTCTCGATCTTTCACCTATACTAGCATTCGTTGTTCTAAATGCCTTCGCAAGCATCGCTGCTGCACTGCCTGCTGAACTTCCACCGACAGAAGTGCCTAAAGATTCTCCATCTCATACAGCGGCATCTCGCTTTACCACATCACAGAAGAAATGGATGAGAAGGCTCTCCGGGAACAAGCCAACGCGATCCACTGGTGAAATTTAAGCCGTTTCACTTCCCATTTTGAATTTTTATGTTTCATTGTTATCTTAAATATAGAATAGCCCATTCTTTAATTAGTTGATGTTCTATGACTAAGTCATCGACTTTATTAATGTATATGCTGAAATAAGTTTCATGTATAAAAAGATGGTTTCGTTCACCGTTCCCCATTGTTTTCTCACTTACTTTTTCTTAACAGTTCCAGAACCAACCAGGCCTAGCTGAGAATTGTCTTAATTAGTGCTACCAGAATCAGATTCCCACATATTTGCACCACTAGTAGTTCTGACAGATGGAGAATGCTTCTCTAATATCTCTAAATTATTCTTGGTGATAATTACCTTGACACCCTGAGATTTGGTATAATTATCAAAACACACCATGAGATTTGAATAATTATCATTACACCCTTCACTATTAGTTTAGGTTATGCATAATTACAGTCTCACCCCTCCGGTTTGACACATATTTTCAATTAAACCCCCTCGTCCAACGGGTCTACTCGTAATATTCAGAATTTTAAGAGGTGTCATTGTAATTATTTATCAACCGAACTAACAGTATGGGGTTTAATGATAATTTTTCAAACTTCAAGGGGTGTTTTGATAAATATGTCAAACCTCAGGGGTGTTGAGGTAACTATCCCTCATTATTATCTTCAACTCCAAATGCCAACAGCTTCTTCGACAAGCCTTGACCTCCTAAATCTCCCCCAAGTAAATAATCTTTGTCTATATACAGATACCAAACTTCATAAAATATATCATGACTTAAAGAAGCTGAGAAAAAGAATATTTTTCAAATCAAGTGATCTATTACCATATGAAATTCATTAGGCATCTGAATGGAGGAAGAAGCAACATTAAGGGGTAGCAGGTTTTCATCTCATGACAAGAAGATTCTTGCCATAGTCTTTGCAATTCTTGCTGTGCTTTCTCCTCTCTACATTGACCGTAGGTCGATGCCTGAGCCTGAGCTAGAAGAACCCGTAAACTACTCTTGGTACCTTCCCGTTTTGCTGGTGATTTTGATAACAGCTATAGTTATATCGGGCTACTTAGAGCGTGGATTTACCGGATTCGATCCTTACTGGATTCATCGGGTTGGTGGATCATCGACTGGGATTGTTATTGTTTTGATTGTTCTTAGCTTGGTTTTGAAATGTAAAGCCTCCGCCCAAAACTGAGCTCAAGGGCTGTAGAAGTCATTCAGGTGAAGTAAGTTGTACAAGGGCAAACTATTGCAGCTTTTACTTGTTCATCCAAGAGTGCTGAGCATGATATATGCATATCATGTTTCATGTATATATCATACTTTGAGGCTTGAACATATCCTATTAATAATACTCTGATCTTTGAAAATGTAATCAGCTGTTGAGTCTTTTTTTTTTTTTTTTTTCCTTCGAAATATATTTCTCTCGTTAGTAATACTGTAGAAAAACTGAAATAATTACTGTAGATATGTATATTTATTATTATATATTTACATCATTACATTAACAAACTATATATATACATATATAAAATCAATTATTATCGTAATAAAACGATATGTTCTTAAATAAACCTTAATGTTATGTATTGCAAATATTTGGCATGGCTCACTAGCCAAATAGACACTTAGATGAAAACATTTTTTATTTTTCATACGTTCTCCACTATATTTTTCTAAAATATATTTTCCCCAAGACTGCGCCAGACATATATGTCATCTCATCTTAGAATCAGGGAAAATGTTGTATTATGCACTCCATTAGTGACAAAAATCAGTAAATACCCTATGTAGGGGACAATTCTATGTGTTATGTCTGTTCACTTTGAATTATAGTAAAAGTATTACAACATTCTATTCAATTCAAATCCAACTCAAAATGTGCTCCATCTACTCAATTTGAAAGTTTTCTTATCAATTCGTATTGACACTAGAACAAAAATAGGTCAACCCAATTACTCAACTCGTTTCAACTTGTGGTCATTTTTAATATGTTCACTCAATAACTCATCCAAGGAAAATCAACATTTTTTTATGCTCAATTAAAAACTTAAAGACAGCATCTAATTATACTTTATCATTAATTATTATTCATAATTTCATGAATTTGGATCAGATTTGGTAGGATTGGCAGGTTACTCAACCTAAATTCAACCATAATTTCCATGTTACTTATCAAATTGAGTCAATGTGAGCCTAATCCAACAACTCCAAATTCAAACCCAATAATTCATATCGTATTATCGTGCTGTGTCGAAAAATGTCACCCCTAGACATACGTGATTAACAATGCACGATGAAAAATTGAGCTACCATGAGAACGTTTTCTCAAAATGTTCTGAAAAAAACCAGGACATGATCCAGAGATTTAAATGTTCAACATAGAACACATTGTTCAAGTTTTAAATTTCAGTACAGATTGGGAGAGGCGAATAGCGTAACAATACATGCTCAGGTTCAAGCAAGTTTAAATGATCCAGTATTGGAGTCATGCTTAACCCAATTATCTTCACTACTGGATTTGAGTGCCCTTTCAGAAATACATTTGTAATCTGCAGAAATAAAAAACAGAGCCAGATAAATTTATTATATGATCAAATAATCATTTCAAACTCCATATCTATTATGATTAATTCGTCAAAAAATCAAATAACTCTATAATCTCTTCAAATTCTTCAATTCATGGAATATTTGTAAATTGTTAAAATATGAGACTGAAAAAATTATTTTTGGAGGGCATACCTGCCTACAACCAAAGACTTTGAGCAGCTTCAGTGATAAGCAACTATCGACGATCAAGCCTAGAGCCTCGTTGCTAATTCTGCGACACCATGATATATCTAAACTTATCAGCTTTTTCGAACGATTCGCGAGTGACAAGGCAGTGAGGGGTCCAACCTGCATAACAAATAATTCGATAACAAGAAGAAGAGAAAGCAGGATAATCCTCCTAGTTGAAGGAATCATGATCATTTGCAGAGGTATAGTGATTTTGGAAGAACTAAAATGTAGCTGAGTTCCAGATAACAATACCATCGTCATATTATTCAGTAAAAGTTCGGTCAGAGATCCTCCAGAGCATTCTAGAAATGCTGCCATAGCTTCATCACTAACCACGAGAAATTTATGTTAAATTACTGTTACGAGAAAGTAAAGTGAAAAAAGGGGGTTCCATTCTATCGTCTGTACTTGTGCAAGAAACTAAGAGGGTGTTTGGGTACGCTTACTTAAAACATGTTATGGCATCCTACAAGAATAAGATGTCAAATATTATTTTAAAAATAAGTTGTTTAATTGTTTAATAAAACACGATATTAGAGCTTATAACATATTAGTAATGGCAATCTTTTAATTAAGATACTGATTAAGATTTTAAAAAAAATTAGGAACTTATTAATTTATGTAAAAGTGCTTATAAGATGTTGACACATCTCATTTTAGAGCTTATATGAACTTTTTTCAAAAGAAATTACTTCACACTTTTTGACATCTTGTAAGATGTTTCAGAGAGCTTATAAGTTCACCCAAACACCCTTTGTGTAAGCTGAAAATTGGGAATTAATAGAAACCTGAAACTATTGCGACAAAGTTTGAGCTTTCGAATCGATCTACAACCATCTGCAAGGTATCCCATTCCTAAATCTGTCAATCTAGCCACGTTCGAAATGTTAAGCGAATGTAAATCAGGACAGTTGCTACCAATCTCTATGAGAGAGAAATCAGTCAGTTCCCTGCAGTCATTATGAAGCAAACAAAAATTATAACCTAACAAAAGCATAAATCAGCAAGAGGGACTAATCAAAATCAACTTACAGACAATTAGCAAAATCGAGCTCCTTAATACTTTGGCCGAACATAGTAATCATTTCGCTGACAACTTGATCTGTTACGGTCCGTAAGCCAGCAACTGATAACACTTCCAAAGACTTAAACTTCTTAAGGGCAGGAAGAATCCGTGTTGCATTTATTTTCGGGCAACCATCTATATAGAGTTCCCTCAAATTTGATCCCAACAAGTCGGCTATAAAGTTGATGACATCGCATGTCAGAAGGGTGCATTGGCCAACATTGATAGATCTCAGTGCAGGTGCTGACGTAACGATGTCCTTAAGCCCAATGTCTGACAAACGACAAGCACCTCTAAGCGACAAGACAGCTAAACTAGCAAAACTACTTGAGGATTTAGATAACGTATTTCTGAATGCATAATCGAACATGCATTGTCCACAGAGATCGAGTTGAAGCACCTGCACCCAAATTGCATCATAAATGGTTTGCATTGCCATGATAATCACGCAGAGATTAAGAGAAAAGGGCATGACATGAATCAGCAGGAGAAAGGATTATAAAATATCAAGATATTGAAACCACAAATCAATTGGCAGCTCGTACATTATCACTTAATCTCAGTCTCCCTAACGACAGAGGACCTTAGTTTCATGTCGATCCATCAACGAATTAATCACAGAGGAAAATAAATAATCAATTTAAAATTAGAGCACACTCAGATCCATCAATAAGTCTAAGACTAAGTAAATTATAAGGTATACATGCCGATAATAATGATAGTATGACATCCGCCTGTGATTTGCAATGTTTGACCTCAAAAATATAAGTCTCCACCCTTACTAGAGCAAGTGGAAAACTGGAGGCTATACACGTCACAAGCAGATAAACAATGGTGACATTGAGAATTACAGGCATATTATTTTAAAGTTAAAAGAATTAACCAAGGGCATAGACAGTCTCAGAGAAGGGCATTAAGTACTTCTTAAAATGATAAGGCATGTATAAATATAACATGAGAATAACCAATATGCTCATAAACATACAACAATTGAATCTGCACCTGATAGAAGCTTCGTTAGCACAATAGCTCGTAATGCTTATAAATATAAGAAGAGAGTAAGAATGGAATACCCTCAAATCCTTCGTCTGACATTTTCCGAATGTCTGCTGAAATTGGTTTTCAGTCAGTAACGAACAATTCTTTATGCGTATTTCACTAGGACATCCTTCTATAAGAAGGTCCAGAATATGGACATTCATTTTACGTGCATCACACAGCATGTCAGTTAGCCTTCTACGTAGGTGATCCGGAACAACTTCAAGAGACACTATTCCCTCTGCGTTTTCTGCAAGAACTTTCAATGATAGATCCAAAAGGGAAGGAACAAGGGCTGCACTCCTTAACTCCTCATCCTGTCCTAATGGTTTCCACTCAATCAACTGCTCAGCTGTTCGTTTCGAAGCTCTTTCTCTCACCACCTTGAGAGCTTCGGAAAATGGGCCAGGACAATTACCTAATTTTCCAACAATGCTTGAAGTAGGTGGTTGTATCTGACTAGAAGACTCATTGCCATTACTCCGATCTGGAGGGTTCACACGCGCAAGGTTTCTAGCAGTTTCTCTAGCCCTTGATCTCGACAATGGCTCTCTCATTTCTAATTCCCGATTAGCTCGTCTTGGTGCTCTTTGACGAAAATTAGCCATTGCAGCCAGTGGTTCTGGCTGCAATGTTCCAACTACATCTTCAGCCGACTCAGTTGTCCTAATTGAGTCATCACTGTCAGTTTCTGAATCCAAATCAATCAAATAATTACCCTTAAGTGATAAAAAAGAATAATCAACAGTAGCCTTCCCCTTTTCTTCCCTCGTATATCTCCTCTGACCACCGGCTGCTAAACTAGTTTCACCAACATTATGCATCGTAGTTAGTCCTAACCCAAGGCTTATACCATGCAACTCAGAAGGCAGTTTTAATTCTCTATCATGAAACCAATAAGGCGACCCTATTTCTTTCTGTTTACCCTTTTCATTATAACCACTAGAAGCACCTATTATCTCTACCTCATTATCGCTATCATCCGATGCAATGTTAATAATCTGTGGTTTGTTCCCATTAATCATGGGCCCTCGAGTATCTTCTAAACAGCCCTTCTCAGTCCCACCATCCAGTGTACTATTCACTGGAACATTAAGATCAAAACCAAAGCCCTTCTGCTCTTCCTCATTGCCAAAAAACAAATCAAGATTTAAATCGAAGTCCCATGGACCACCAAGATTTGGATCATCAAAATCATCAGGAACTATACTTCCAAAAGGGTCTCCATTTCTATCCACTTCTGCAGAATCTACCCCTCCATTCTCAACCAAATCTTTCTCACCTTCATTTCTCTCTAAAGCGCCAAAATTATCATCAATCCCAGTAGAGAACCTCACTTTCTTTAACCCCAAGTTTTCACTCCCCCCCTGAACGGTCTCATTGACCCTCTTCATCCCAACAAATGTCTCAATTGACCACTACGCTTCCAAGAAAATTTAAGATTGGAACCAAACCCGAAACCCCACCAAAATTTAGGGGCTTTATTTGAAGAAAGATGGAAAAAGAAGAAAGGAAAAACTTGGCTCTTGATAATTGAAAAGAAAAAGATCATCAGCAAATAAGAAAATAGGATCAAACCCAAAAGAATTGCAGGGCTTTGCTCAAAAATCAAAGACAATTAAAGAATCCTTGAAAATTTGCCAGAAAGAGTGAAGTTCCAATCTCGCCTTAACAGAGGGAAAAATAACAAGGAAAAAAATCAAATCAATAACGCAAGAAGAACGAACCAAAGTTGAAACCAAAAGAATAACGAAACAAGCGATAGAGAATTAGGAGGATCATAAAAGAGTAATGATAATGATAAAGAGGATTTGAATCGAGTAAACAAAACGGTTCCCCGATCATTTAGAAGGGTTCCGTGAGGGCATTTAGGTAATGTGAGCGTGAAAAAACTTCTCTTGATTATATGAATAAAGAAATCAGTAGCTATATATATAGGAGAATCTGAATTCATTGACGAAGACTAGTGTTTGAGATCGGAAATTGAAAGCTAAAGCAGATGAAAGAGAATTCAGATTTCGGTAGTAAGAGAGAATTTTTATTGTCAAACTGCCAGTTATGGAAGGTGGCCCTGTTCCTTGCTTTCCTGGGTGAGTCGGATTGCACTTGCATGTAATATATAATATAATATAATATACGCACAAATATGTCTGCATATATATTATTTTTTTTCTTTTTTCGGTGTTCATTATTACATAAATTCATAATTAGTTTGTGCTATGCTTATATTTTAGTTTTTTGTTTTTATTAAAAGAGGAAAAATATGCAAAGTGGTATTTAAGTTATTAAAATTTACTTATTAGATTACCTTTCTACCCTTTGTATAAATATTCACATTGACCAATTATCTATACTAGCATAAGTAGTTATTCAATATACGTACATAAATATTAAACTTTAGAGTAGATTTGTGTGTTCTTATAATTGGAATATGCTTTTTAAATAAAGAGATAATTGGTGAGTTATGATTTTTTATTGAACTATGGATTTTTATAAGGGTGAGTTGATATTTTAAAAATAACACTTAAAAATACACTATTACTAAGGTCGATGTTTTATATATATTGTGAATTATTATATTATTTTTTATTCATTATACTTATATCCGCGTTGTGGCATTTATTATAATGCATTCACATTGACATACTTTTATTATATGGATCCAACTAAAACTTTGTCCGCATTATACCAAATTTATGAATATTGACATGTGTGGTGACTATTCTTTTTCTTTTGGTACTTTTATAATTTGTCATCTTTGGGTATTTATTATCCTTTGAGAGAGTATTTTTTATCAATATATATCTCTCTACACAATATTTATAAGAGTTACCATGCATGTACCTCTTTTTCGAATAAGAGTTCAAGTGGGTCTTATTACTTCTTTCGTAGCTATCAATTAAATTATATGGATTTCAAAACTACAACTTAGATTAATATGAGTAAATAGGACTATTTATTTAACTAATTAGTAGGTTTTGAATCATATCAAATACCAATAAAGTGGGTCCTCTCTCCAGTAAATGGGTATCTAGATTTAACAATAACAACAACAACAACAATAATAACAATAATAATAAATGGTACCTTGTCAAAAACAAGTAAAATAAATATATTTTCTATGTTTTTGAATGTTGATATTAAAGATCATGACACTTAAAAAATTCAAAGTTCCAATTTCTCATATTGTAGGGTCTACTACTTTGCTCCTACCGTGTAATTTCTCACTGTACTTAGTTTGGAAAGTTTGTATAAATCCAAGATTGAGAAAAATAATGTGGACTAGAAAATTGCAATTTGCCTAGCAATTCATCTAGGATTTTTTTTTAATAATTTTATTTGATTTTAATAAATAACAATTCAATCAGTTTGCTTCATCATTTTAAGGCTCATTTCACATCATATGATTTGCATGAGCACCACAGAGACATGCAATTTTCGTGCAGGCAGTCATTCTACTTGCAAAAAGCAACTCAGACTTTGTAAAAAAAAGAAACCAACTTTAAAATCCACCTAAATTGGCCGGATTACTATTATATATATATATATATATATATTTTTTTAAAAGATATACTATATATGGGAAATGGGAAATTTCATTTTGAAGTGGAACTGTGATACAAAATTTCCTACCAATTTCTGTGATTCCTGGAGACCTTTTCAAAGTTTATATGTAAACTTGATCATTAGTCAAATTTCTTTCCCATTTATATTAAATAATGTTTCCATTTCCAGTTTTTTAGTTCTTATCATGCTTCATTTTGCTCATTAGAAAAAATAATATTTATTTTGTCCCAAAGGAGAAAAAGAGAAACCATAATCAAATCATAGTTTACTCATAAAATATACTTCTCTTCATTTTGTCTTATAAGGCTGAATGTGGATTATAGAATGCACCAAGAGACTATCAATGTTGCGAGGCCAGCTAAGGGATTTGTCCTTATCACACGACTTTCGACTCAGTACAAATAAATGTAACTTTGTTCCTTTGTTTGATCAAACATGGAGAATAATAAAAAATGAGGAGGCAACTGTTTGAACCAAGCACTATGATTTTGTTGTATACAAAATTACAAAAACACCCCATGTCAATACAGAGCCGGTGTATTACTACAATTAAATCTCTCCAAAAATAACAAGTTGAATAAAACATTATGCTTAAATATTCAAGAAAAGTCTAATTATAATGTTAATTATAATGTTACACAGTCTTTATTAAAATTTTCATCAGTTAAACTAACGATAAGACGTATTGTTAATTTTTCAAATCATATCACATGTTATGTAATTAGAGGTGTTGAGGTAATTATCCCATGATTTTTTTACAACAATTTTCACGACTAATGGCTAATTCTGGGCTTGCCAAAATCTCAAGAGGTTCACACAGCAAATGTTCAAGAATCATGTCAACCCAGTATGAAACATATATTCAAATACTATTTTTCCACACTTAACACTCAAAATTGAATAAATCAAAGGGATAGTGAGGCCATAGGACATATATATCAAACAATGAATTCAAAGAACCGTAGAATCGCACAAACTGCTTATCCACAAAGCCAAAGCTTGATCATCAACTATAACAAATCAAATTCCAAATGCATAAGCCAATGCAATCAAACCTGCAGCTGCAATTGGCCAAAGATGAAAGGTTTTGGATAAAGCAATGGCACCACTACACTCATCGTTGGCGCCACTAAAGCATCCAGGCCGGCTTATCTTGGCAACATGTCCTTCTAAGACAAAACTGTTGTTCGATCTTCCATTACTAAACAGCACACACCAAAAATATGGGCCGCCACCATTTGAGCCGGTCACAGCCGCTCCCACCTCCGTGTGGTTCTTGCTATTAAGTATTTCGATGCTCTTTGCATTTTCCATCAGAATGTTTGAAAATGCCTCAGATGGTTTGGCATATTCAGACTGGCATCCGAGGAGACGACCGGTTATTGGAGTGAGGGTCGAGACCTCAACTCCACAGTTGGGAGCAAAAGTTTCAGCAAACTCAGAGTCGGCTGGTTTCTTGGCTTTTGGGCCACCCACTGCGGTGCAGTCACCTTGGTATGCTTTAATGTATTGGAGAGCGATACATGCTAAGCCAGGGCTGCTGTACAAGGATGATGATTTGCCTGCAGTTCTGTTACTGTTGATTGCAGCCACTAGCTGGTCCGCAGGGTTATCCGTCACTTTATCTGTGTTTCAATCACATAATTTTGTTTGAGTCTATGCTGTAAGGAAATGGTAGTCTGAATCGAACAGAAATGGTTGGGGAAATAAAGTCGCATAATAACTTCAATATCTATACTATTGTATACTTCCTCTTTTGGTTTCTTCTCATACAATCTTCGTAACATGCCTTTCAATAAAGTATGGACCCTCCTTTGGTGTATTCTCATATCATCATCTTGAAATGCAGAAAGTAAACACTATCGAGGATTGAAAACGCTCAACTACCACTATACTCCCACAATTATACATGAACATAGTCAATTATACATTGATTATAAGCCGTACTCGTGTCGAGCGTGTACTGTTTAGCTTGGAGGAGCATTCATTTCGTAAGCCAAGAACTATAACCCGATATCAGGACAATCTTAATTGCAACTAAATCTTAAGTGTGAAGTATAGGTAAATCCGCCTAACTCTTCTATACCAACTTTTGAAATATGCCAACCACATGGGAAGAACCAAATTGGAATGTGTATAAACACATTAGTTTACAGAACAATGCCTTCACATCCATTCTTTCTAAATCCAGATAAAAATAGTGGCTTCTGGAAAAGAAAAAGAAACAAATCGGCAACATTATTATGAAAATTGAATAACCCGAACAGGTAATGATTATTACGCGTCAGCATACAGTACTAGTGGAAATATCAAGAAACAAAGCTCCATACCAAAAAGGAGGGAAAAAAAAAAAAAAAAATGAATATCCCAAACATGTTTCCTTTGTTACATTCAACTTTCCAAAGAGTTAGGTACTCCAAAATTGATCATTTTACAGATATCTTAAGAATTTTACTAAAAGGAGTAGTTGTAAAGGCCTATTAATGCATGAACTACAAGATCCCAATAGCAAATATTTGCAGTAAGCACAGCAAATAAAACTATCCATCTACAGATCTGTCTTCAAATTAATAAAGAAATCCAGGCAAAGCTCATTACCCACACTCATAAATACAACCTCTTTAATTATTCAACTTGCAATTGCAGAAAAACAAAACAAACCAACTAATAATGCTCTGTTTATTAAAGAAACCGTCAGACAAACAATTAAGACCTCATATACGATGACCTATAAACCCACTTACAATAAATGAGGTCAAATAAAACCCAAGTTCAATAACAAATCAAGTAATCGTACCAACATTTTTCTTCTATTTTCACATCCCTTTTAAATCTACACTCAGACATTGCAAAGTACATAATTCAGCAGCTTACAGATAAAAATGTGGGACAAGAATTTCATGAAGGAAAAAGGAAAAATACGAGGAAAAAGAAATTCTTACTTTGGACACTTGCGGAAGCTGAAATGAAGAGAATGCAAAGAAGAAGAATCCATATTTCGTTTGCCATTGCTGTAATGTAATCCACAGAGAGAGAGAGAGCAGTTGAGAGTTTTGCGGTGAAAGAAAGGAATAGTGGTTAGCGGGGTGAGCTGTTTAAACAAAGCTCGTCACTTTGCTTTGATCTGACGGTCTAACTAGAGCAGGCACCGACATCACATCACATGATGTAGGGAGAACGCAACCACTTTTACAATTTGCTCCCTCAAGTTCGTGGAATATTGAAATTCAACCCATAGAATAGTGATCTTTTGCAAATTATGCTTCTAGTGACTAGTCTGGTATATAAAGATTAAAGAAATGGTTACTCTTATAATTATATAATTGCATTTCGAAACCTTTTTCTCTATCACATATTTCATCTCCTGTTCAGATACATGATAACTGCATTAGATAATTTTTTTTTTTTTTTGTAGAATTATTTGATTGTAAATATAATATACATATATTGAATTTAAAAAAAGTCAAAAATATGATTTTATGATTTTATCCTCCTAATTTTTTGATCTAAATATGGTTATAGATACAAATAATTGATATAAAAGATAAAATGTGTATCACAATTAAGTATCCAAAATGATATAGCATATGACTCAACACAGATTAGACTGATGGACTTCTGAAATTGTTAATTGCGTCTAGGCCCATATATTTTTGAACATTTGCTTATAGAAGTTTCCTACCACTAAGCATAACCTAGCTTAGTAATATCGACGGAAATCTACACCTTCTCTTTGCAATTTCCTCAAGGGTAAATTTGTAACTTCAATTTCAAAAGTTAGGAGGCTGAGGAGGAACTGGATAAGGCCTCAACTGCCTCGTCGCCAATGGTGTCCGCCCGCCAAATGACCACCACCAGCGCCATCGTCACGGCCGCAGCGCATGTTAGCACCTCGCGCTTCGCTTCAAGTCTCCCTTTCTCGCGGGCCACAAGCTTGACGATTAAGCCAGCACGGCGCACTTATAGCTCTACAGTGAGGTGCGCATTGTTCCCACAGAGGAGGGGAGAGAGCAGACGATTGGTCTCCTTATCGCTTGTTTTTCTTCATTTCGTCTCTCTGTCCAACGGTACGCCTCTTATATGCTCCCGGAGTGCAATACGCATCCCCAATTAGTTTCTCTTTTTTTCTTTCTTGACTAGTTAGAATCTTCGATCAAAGTTAAAATGCGAAATTTAGCTCCCTTTCATTCGTTATAGTTAGAGTTTTGGAGAAGCTGCAGTGCCATATATTCCACATTTTGCATGTTTTGACGAGATCCTTTTCGTAGCTGCAGATGCAATAGGCGCCAGCTTCTTGGACAAATATGTAAAGAAGTATGAATTAGAAACCTTAGCTGGAACTTTTATTCGACTCTTGGCCACTGCGCTTAATGGAAGCTTATTCAATGCTTATAATTCTTTTTTGTATTATTAATCATTTCACGAACTTTTAACAAGGAAAAAGCTTGATCCGCTGGAGGCTTATATACCAGCTGTTATACTCACCGAGTTGCAGATTAAGGAATTAGGTAATACAACTCAACCATTTAATCCAATTAACTGGTGTTATGCTCCAGTATGTGATGGATTGAGCCTCAAATTTGCTATTATCTTTTGCTTTCCCACTATTTAATAATTAAATTAATATGCTTTCGGATGTAGATGTTTGAAGATCTATATATTTAATCTATTATTATTGCTTCCACTGTAGGGCAGAATCTTGAAGTTGATCAACCTAAATATGCTGATTGCCGGAGTCTTCTAAGATCTGGGCCTGCTGCATCTTTACGTGTTAATATTCGAGCAGTAAGTCAATGTCTAACCACCCCTCTTTCGTTTCAACTTAGGTTCAATTTAATCCATCCTTCCGGTACAGAATGTTTCCACATATGTTAATGCGCAGAATGACATTGTTTAGTTGGATTTTGTCAACTGAATCTTTCTTGATTGTCATTGTGCAGGTAGCACAATATGCATCTGATGCAGGGAATGGGAAATTTGCTTACGATGAGGTTGATCAGTGTTTAAGGTATCATTTCCATTAGCTTGTTAACTGTTCTAATAGCCGTCGAAGATCCCTCTATTTGACGAATTCGAATTACAATGTAGTAACATTTGGATAATCATATCTTAATACTGATTCTGTAATATTCTTAACCACAGTCTCACATTCATAGTTTGTTTGTCAACCTGCGACCAAATCAGAATTTACTTCTTATCGAAAATTTGTAGAGCTTTGGAAGAACTTGATTCTCTGCTTTTGCGCGCATCAAGAAATGGTTCAGAGGCCTCAATTGAGTCGATGAAGGCAAAAGTCGTTACAGCACTGAATGCACTTAACAGGTAATGGATTTAGATTTTCTACTATTTTTCTTGGGAAAAAGCCCTCTCCTTATGGTGATCTTCTGCACAGCCTCCTCACAACTGTTCCAGCTGAAGTGCTGGATAAGGGGAAGGCTATGGCTGATGCATACATTGCTCCAGAAGAGGAGTCAGTGCCTGAAACCTTGGATCCTCAGTTAAAACAGTTGGAATCAGTATTGTGAATTACGATGGAAAATACAAATATATTTTCTCTTGCAGCATTGTTTCATATTTAAAAATTTTGATATTCGCAAACTTAGTAGGAGTGAAAATAGTGTTTTCATACATTGACATGAAAATACTATCAGATACAGCTGTGTAAAAGTAACGGCAAGACATTTTAACACAAGCAACAATACCAAGGTCGAGAACAATGCCGAATAGCAAAGTATTTATATTCAACGAAAGACAATAATCAACCAAATTCTGATTTGGCACGCTTGGTTAAGCCCTATAAAACTAATCACACAGAAAAGAAATATCCTACTGAAATAATCTATGATATTTCTCGTCACACAACCACCAGCTTCCAAGCAGTAATAATCCAACCAACACAGAAAAATGCACTATTTACATAAGTGCATAGCATATGATTGACATGCTAGTTGCTGATTCAATAGAGTTACGGCTCCATTAGATGTTTTATGTTGATGCTAAGCTGCTGAAGATGCGTTTCAAACTCGGGCATGCTGTGCGTAATGTGCCCATGCTGTATGGAGATATCTGTCAAGTGAAAGGAAAACTCATACTTCCATTATGTATAAAGTAAGGTTTAATCTGTGAAATGGGAAGTTTAAGGGACCATATGTCCATGTGTGTGTGTAGTTCGGTAAATACATGATTTACTCACCTTCAGGCAAAAGCGAACATCAAGAGTCTCCAGCATGTGACACTGCATTATGGCAGCTTCAACAGCTTCCTCATCAATATTACAGGACTATTATATCCCATGCATGCATAAACAATGGCAGAGTCAGAAAGTGACGTGGACCTCAGAGTTCGACAGGAACATATGAATATTTACCATTGCAACTATTACAGTAAAGAGTCCAATAAAAGCATACCTGAAGAAAAAGACTGGTCAATCTTGGACAGTCGAGCTTCAAAATTTCCAACGAGTTGCAATTGCTACACAATTAACACAAACCATGATTAGACAAGGGCTCATTTGATGTCTCAGATCAGGAGAATATCATACAATGAGGGACAATTTATACCTCAAGTTAAGAAAGAGTAAGTTGCAACATGATATATCAACTTCCTTCAAGTTTGAAGACAACGAAAGGTTTAATGATGATAAATGGAAGCATCTTGCTGTAGGGGGGATGAACACCTTCTTGATATTTGGACAACCAACACAGTTAAGGTTCTGCAGCAGGCGGTCAGATGGGTCCTTAGGCACAAGGACATGATCAGGAGTAGAAGAATCAAATGACTCATAGAAGGTGCTGATTTCGGATAGTTTATCGCGGTGAAATTCCCAATCCAGGTCATGCATATTGACACAACCATTCAAGCTGATATGAGTTAAATGCGTACAGCCAGCAAGCAACTCCTCTATTGCTGACTGGCAGAGTGTTCCATAGGACAAGTCTAGTTCACATAGAGCAGGGAGAGCACCACCTTTATAGAGAGGCTCCAATGATAAGCCGCTGAGATACTTGCATGCTTGCAATTTAAGAACCTATAAAACAAACACAGATTTAACATACAAGAAAAATATGTCCAGATAGAATATGTAGGACCACCATAACTGATCCCTTAGATTAATTGCCAGAAAACCCTAGCAAGCCCCCATCCACGGATTATCAAATGACGAAAGAAACATAATATCAGCTAGCACCAAGACACAAATATTGGCAACAATAGTCAGCTGGCATATTTAAATGCATGAGGAATAGTTATTCATCTGATGAGGAGCGTGGATAGCAAGTACAACAAAGTACCTTCAAATACAAGCAGGAGTCATAAACAGGCTGCAAATTAACCAAAAATGTGTAGGATAGATCAAGGTACGTCAAGTTGGCAAGACAGCTTAGAGATGAAAGCCCATCAGGACCAACAGAAGGGCATGACATTAACACCAACGATTCAATAAGTGGACATGAAGATGCTGTAGCAGATAAGCAGTCATCCTTGAGTTGGCTGCACATATCAATCAACAGAAAGATTAAAATTAGACATGATGAATAAACTCAGATCTAGCAGCACAGGTCACAGAACATCCAGCATGATTACGAAGTAAAATCACCTGCAGAAAGATGCATCCAAAGATGTCAGAAGTGGGCAATAGATGAACGCTTCAGACAATACACCACACCCTTTCAATTCTAGTGAAACCATAAGCGGTGCTTCAATATGGAGCACATTCAATTTGGGGCATATACCCAAATTCAAGGACCTAAGACCAACCTGCAACGAATTTATGAAGAATATGAGAGCATGATAAGCAAAAGGAACCAAGCAAGAGTGATATAATTAAATGAATCCGCAACAGTTTCCCGAACTAAGTCAGACACGCGTCCCCCACATGAAAAGAAAATGTATAAACTACCCAGTGTGACAAGGAAACAGAAAAGCATGAGAACAATTCCATTCATCAATTCTTTTCAAGGCAACATCACATTGCAAGGTTTCCATGCAGCCATCAAATCTCAGGATGCAATAAGGGATTCATAAGATGGACTCACAGGTGAAAATGATGCTCTCTCAAGATGATCACAACCATCTAATGAGACGTGCTCAAGGTAAGGGCACTTGAGTTCAAGAGAAGTTATCGCACGGCAACCACCAAGAGAAAGGCTAACTAAAGACGAACTGTGGAAACTCACTTCCGTCAAACTCTGAGAAAGAGTAAGAGCCACAATCAGATAGAATAGCAATGATTATACAAAAGCCCCATGGATATGGAGCATGTATTACAGATTCAGAGATAACAATGTGAACATGGGTTAGCTTTGACATCACATCAAGAGATACTAATTACAATAAAGTGCATTGTTATTCATTAAAATATACAAGAACTATTGCTGATCATTGTCAAGTTTCACCCATTGATGGAACTGTAATATTTGACAAAAAGGGTAAAAGGGAAAAATCACAATGACAAACCTCACAACTATCAAGAACTAATGATCTCAATACTGGACAGCCTCCCCCGCTACTGAAAACTTCGCAAATAGAATTCGTCAGAGACTCACATTCAGTAAGGTCTACTTCTTGCAAACATTGGCATTGCAGTGCCAAGGTCGTCAAGCTTTCTTGCTTTTGCAAAACTAATTTCTGCAAGTAAATAAAGAAGGTACAATTACTCCCAGGAGTTCAAATATAGTAAGTGTAAATGATTAAGGCATCATGACTAAAGGAACCGCAGTTTGATAGGGAACAAAATATTCATGAATGAAAGACATACCTTAAGCGCATTCGACATAATACTGATTCTCTGGAGAGAAGGGCAATTAGAAACTGTAATTGACGACAGCACACTGCTTCTTAAAGTTAAATCAACAAATCTGCATGGTGCAATTAATTAGTCATTCTCTACCCAAAAGAAACAGATGTTAAGGCTCATAGTGCAAGAGTAGGGCATACTTTCGACAGTGTACAAGCCTTATGTTTTTCAGGCGGGGCAGATCCAAAGATACTGATGTCAATAAGCTGCAGTTATCAAGCTCAAGAACCTAAATAGATAAGAAGTTGTATCAGCAACTTTAAGATAATAACTAATCAATCAATCGAAAAATCTTGACAATTAGGAAAAGAAAAAATACTCAAGAGGAGAGTTTATTCGAACCTCAAGCATATAACTAAAAGCTATAGCAGCCATTGATGCTGATGTTATACCCTCACAGCTATGGAGCTTAAGAACTGTCAACATCGGCAATCTTACAGACTTCAAAAGATAACCATATGTTAGATGACAGATAAATATACAAGTACTGGATATTCTTTGTTAGGGAAAAAGGAGCAAGAGAGATATCTTACTTCAAGAGAGATGTTTGGGCAGTATGAAGCATCAAGAATATGGAGATTTCCACAAGCCATAGCTATTTCTCGTAGTGTCTCGTCACTGACACATGAACAATTGGACATATCCAAGGATTCCAACAGTGGGCAAGATGTTGCTGCAGAACGGATTGCAGCATCTGAAAGCTTGTGACAGGAAGCTATATCAAGTTCACGCAAAAGGGGGCAATTGAGAACTGCATGTGGCATGCTACTGCGCTTGAGCGACAAGGTTTCAAGCTGGGGGCACCTGAAAGAACCACGACTCATAATATGATGGAACAGTACATAAAAATTTGAAGATGAGAATGAGATGATTTAAAACCTGATAGAGACACGGAGCACACGGCACTTTACTATCTGAAGATCATGCAATCTATCATGATAGATGGGAATTTCCTGAATGCCATTGCCCAAAGTAGCATCATTGATAGTTAAACTCTTCAGCATGTGGCAATCTGTTATGGCTTGGAAAAAAGTTTCGCCTAACTGGCCTTTGCCCAGAGTTAAAACCTCAAGATTTCTGAGGCAAATCCATAAGATTAGAAAAAGCAATACAACAGTCACCAAGATAAAAAGAATTACAACGTAAAATCAGATTCTAATTACCTTAATGAAGCAACTGCTTTCATCACAAGATGATGGATAGCAGGAGAACCATAGACATTAACTGCAGTAGCATTTGGATATCGCCGACACATGTCCTCAACTAAAGCAAAGAAAATGACAAAAGTCAATTTTCTTCATGAGATCAAATTATTAAGACCTTTCATTAGCCAACAGGAGAACACTGCTAATCAGCTTCAGCCAGCAAACAAATTAATTACATTAATGTCTATAGTTTATTGTCATCAAGAACCCTATCTTCATTTTAATCAGACCGTAGATTTCTTAGCCAATCAAACATTTGAACATGCAGGCATAGACTATTTGGGATCCATGCCATGGACGCTCTGCCTGAACATCAAGCTTCATACGCAAGCTTTATACTCCTAATTTGATGGATTTTCAGCCTCTATATTAGCACCAGTGGACAAGGCCACAGTGCATCACATTATTATTGAGCTACTTCTCCAGGTTTCAACTACTATGCCTATCCCCTAGGCCTAAATGTCCCATAGAAATTCACATTTTAGGTTCAGCTTCAGCCAACCAACGTCACTGCTCTAATAAGCAGAATAAATAATTTGCTTTCACATATATGTAGTTTGATTATGAATTCTACTTACTATCTAAGAACATAGCACACTGAAATTGCATACTGCTGCTCACAACAAGGGATGGATGACAAAACATAAATTTCCTTGTCAGAGGTGGTCCAAGCACATGCTACCTTACTGGTCTTCAAGGAGCATCTACTTAAGTGGGAGACTAGACTAACTGAAAAAGGGATGTCAGAGAGACTTACAGGCTTGCATACCAGGTTCAACTTACTGAAGCCAAACTTAAGTTAGTAAAATTGGTTCTGGCAAAACTCGAAGTCAATAAGTTCTGGGAACACTTTCAAAAAAGCCAGACTTACTTTAAGTCCTCAAAGCAGTAGCATCTGTTTGTTCAATAAGCCAGGTCTTTTGAAGAAAATAAATAATAATCCACGAAATTTGTACAGCAACAAACAAAGCTTCAAATCATACAAGCAGCCAAAGCTAAATCATATTATTTACACCGATCGTACAGCAGTTCCAGGTAAAAACAAATCTGTGATAGCCCAATTTTATGTTCCATCTATTTCCAAAGCAATTCATGTGAATTCATCCAGCATGCTATTACCGGTACCCATATCTTTATGTTAATCATGTTAGCACAGATAATCAGATAGAAAGCTGTTAAACAAAATCAGAGTATCAGAATAACATTACTCACATTGCTGCACTGATATGCATCGATTCTCAAAATTGAAGTAGCGCCAGAAATCTTCATGAGAACTTGCATCTCTCCACTGCCTGCAAACTCTTGCTGCTCGGCAAAGATCAATGTGGTCCAAAAAAGAGAAAACCTACAACAGACGACAATATTCAAAATAAGCCACATCATCTAAAATAGATAAAAGCAAATCAGTTTCATATGAGTCATTGTAATACCTACCATATGCAACAAGTCATCAGTGAGATCCATCCGAACTTCAGAATCATCCATTTTGAAAGTATCATCATTAATTCTAGCATTGTCTCCTGCAACACTAGACTCTGGCAAGTCCACATCATCATCATCCTCATGCAGGGAGCCAAGGTAATGGATTTCATTTTCAAAACTAGAGCCCCAATCCCTGCATACGAGAAGATTAAGACGAGGGCCGTGGTTTTCTTGCAGATGCAGAAGAACCAACATGTATAACAAACAAAATAAAATAAATGCATATGATAAGGCAGAGAGTGATGAAAAGAAAAGAATTCCTAACTCCACGCTCTAAAATTAGGGAAACTTACTAAAAACTCTCACATTAAATTTTAAATCAAACAAGCTCATTAATAATTTCGAATCCCAAAAGCTATTCAATCAACTTTTCATTCTACAAGGCCCAACCAGTGGCTTCTATGCTAACATCGTGAAGGTATTTTTACCAAATTACTATTGGCTACTGAGGCTAAGAAATATCATGTATTGCATTATTTTATAGAAACATTTTATTTGGGTTTTAGAGGGTTTTAGACTTTTAGTGAATGCCATGAAATCATAAAATGTTCAGGGATGATTTTGGAGTAAAGATCACAGTGGCTCATTTAGAGTCACATCTCAATCACACAATTATAGCAACAGATTCAAAAATTACATCGGCCAAACACACAAATTATATATCTTTACATTATAAATATGGGGGGAGAGAGATCTCACAGAGAAAAAGAATGAACTTTGGGCCGTTTATTTTGTGCATCGCGATCACAATTCTCTCTCCCCGCAGCAACCATTGACGAAGATGAAGAAGAAGGCTCACCACCAAGCCCCAAATTCAAATTAACATCCACGTTTCCCCCCTGACTTCCACTACCACGACTAGCGGCACATCTTTCCCCTGCATCCCTTATCAACCGCAACAAATGCTCACTTGCCTCATTGAATTCCTCATTACCGTTGAAAATTTCATTTTGCTCCATTCTGTCAGCTCGCTCGCCACTTACCTGTAGCCCTAGCTCCTCCACGTCACTGCCAGCACCAACATTGTGAAAAGTAGGCCAAAACCCTAATTCAGCATCATCATTCTCCATTTCCTCGCTCTCATCCCCTAAAATGCCCTCCCACATACGCTCTTTGCCGTTATCAACACAATAATATAAATTACTACTAGCACGACTATCTTCCTCTCTTTCTCCAAAGCATGGAAAAGGAAAACACCAAATCTTCATAAACACAAAAGAAAGCTCCCGACTACTTCACTAACCCTAGCTAACGATCCCACATTTTTCACCACAAAGCCCTAATTTTTACCACAAAACACGAAAATCACAAAATGGCAAGCAAAAGATTTCGAAAAACGAAAATTACATAAAAAAGGGTCTTCATTCCCACCATTCCGCTTCACAATCGTCGACGAATCAGAAAACAAAATTTACAAACAGAAGAATACATATACAAACTGTATACATAAGCTAATCAGATCGGATCGGATGAAATGAGAACAGTGCTAAAACACTCTTCTTGAGGATTTCTTCTTCAGTAAGATCAGCGGCAATGGAGATTTTTGTTTTCCTTGTCTTTTACTCTCTCTTCCTTTTTTCCCCCCTCTTCCGGAGTCTCTCTCTCGTCTGCCCAAAAGGCTTTATCTTTTTTCACTCGTCAAAATTGGTAGTCACATTTATTTTGCTAAACCGACGACGTCGTTTTGCAGCTAGCACGCCAATTTAGCAGATGGGTTCGTTTGTCTGGCCCATTTTCAGCACTTAAGCGTACATTGGGCCCTTTAATTTTGTTACTTACGCAAATTAAAACTTGTATTGGGCCGGGCCCAGTAACATTCATGATGCATTTTCCGTCCTTTTTTCAACATTAATAAGTGGAATTGATGCAGTTTAATTGTGATGGGTACAGTAAAATTTGTTAATGGAGGCAAAAATATGTGCTTTGTATCACGTTTTGCCAGCCACGAGCATGCTTCTACTTGTTCTTGCGTCACGTCAATGCTGGTCAGAGTCATGTTATACGGATGTCTATATTGATATTCAGATTTTATCGATCATCATAAATATATTAAGACGTTCATTTTCTATTTTCAATTGTCACAAAATTATTTGCAATAATAATTTGATTGTATTGTATTAATGAATGAAATGAGTAAACTTCAAGAAATTCGTGAATATAACTTCATTTTAAATAAAAGTATATATGTTAGTAGGATTTTTAGGATTTCTAATATTAATACAATGTATCAAGAGACAAAGGGAAAAAAACAATCCAACAAGGACAATTGCCCATCTTGCACCATTCACCCCTTCCGGGAAAATGTGCTTAATAAATAATTAGTAATTTTAACAAACTCGATGTGTGTTAAAATTTTTATTATATAATACAAATAAACTGTTCATTTGTTTATATGGTACTTCATTATTTTAAAATAATTTAAGTCATTTGTTTGAATTTTTACGATGAGCATAATTAAAAATATATATATATATTGATAATGGACAGAATAAAAGAAAAATTACTTTATTAACATATATAGTTTGTTGTAAAAATACTAGTTAATATTTTAAAACATCACACTTTTAAATGAAATAGAAGATAATTTATCCACAAATGAAACATAATAAATAGAAAACAAATCGTACAAAAAAGCATCGGTGGAGAAGATAAGATGGCGTGTTAATACTTTAATTCAAATCAGTAAAATATTAATTATGTTGATTGTTGACAAGGTAAATAAAACACGGGAGCAGAATATGTTTAATGTCTGTACTACAGAGCAGAAAAAGCAGTCAGAAAATTGTACGGCTCTGATCAAGTGATGGGTGGGGATGAGGATCTGCTCCTTAATTAACCAGCAATTTTAATGCCTAAGAATGATTAGAGGACGGGTAACATTTGAATTAATTGTAATAACCCTCGCGATGAAACAGGTGGGGGCCCACAGAAGCTAAATCAAATCAATGGCTGTAAAAACATGGTAAAATAAGATCCTGCGGTCCACCAAATCCTAGGCATTCTCAAAGACTAATTAAGGGACTTTGGTGGCCGACAGCATACTATTTTACTGCAGCCACCTAAGTCTTCCCCATGATTTCAATATGTTTTTCTGATTAGTGTACCGTGGGGGCCACGAGCACCTTTTGTCTAAACCTTATTTGCTATATTTTTTCAATTTAAATTTCAGAACGTATTTCATACTCCTGTCATTCCCACAACTGTGTTATTTTCTTTTTTTTTTTTATAATAAGTGTATATCTAATTTGATTGGCAAGGAAATGCGTCATAATTCAAAGTATAACGCCATATATAGACTTTATTTTTTTTATTGACTAATAATTTTATTTAATTTTATGCTTTATAATAAATTTTTTTAGAATATTTTTTTCTTGTTAGTTATTTGTATTTTAATGTTATTGAAGAAAAAGGAAGAATTTTATGAGTTTATTTTATGTATTTGACATCATATATTTAATCATATATGTTCATAAAAATATCTTAATATCTTTTAGTTAATGTGCGTTGTTACTTTTTTAATTATATAAAATTAAAAAATCTGTTTGTTTTCAAACAATTGTAATTTTTTAATTTATTGAAATATTTTTATTTGAATTTATTATATAGAATAACATTATTGAAAAGTAAGTTTGAAGAAAATAATGTTGAAAAGGAAAAAATTATAACTGGAAAAAAATGAATACTATGGAATTTTATTAAAAAATACATGCCAAGTGATTTCCTCTGGTCTTATTGGGCCTAACTATTAAACTAGAAAGAATTCCAATTTACTTATGAGCTGACTACTGAAGTTTTTTTGAACTAATTAGATATTTAGACTGGCCACAAATTCTATTGGGCCTAAAATTATCCAAATCAAACAAACTTATAAGACAGTAGTTGTTTGAAAAGACAACTAAAAGGAGCCCAGTATAATGGAATACGTAGGCCCATAATCCACAACTACAAATATATATTTTCTTGGTTATAACTTAGATACAAACAAATTACCAAAAAAAAAAAAAAAAAAAAAAAACTTAGATACAAACAAATTACAACATCATGTCATCTATTTATTTCCCCTCATCTATTTATTTAATTTTATTCCACTTAAAGATCGTGGAATATATATTCACGCATGACAAGCGTGACATAGGCCTTCACGATGGGTAACATCCTGATATTTTTCAAAAATTATATTCTGTCTAATGATAATTAGATGTGCAATTAATTGATAATCTTCTTTTTGAGAGATAATCTTTTGAAATATATGGTTTAGTAATGATTAAGAACTAATTATATCTCAGCTAAACCTTTTGATAAACGTTGTTAAACTAAAAAAAAAAAAAAAAAAAAAAAAAAAAAAAAAAAAAACAAGCTAGGTAGATGACAAAACATCTACCAATAACTTTGAAGTCTAATGGGTAGGTGGTTTTAGTCATGTCTCAATGATAGGCCACTTATCAATCCTAATCTTAAAATTTCTCCACCATAAGATATTATTTTTGACTTTGTCACAAGGCCACGAATCTAATGCTTTAGCTGTGGATCCTATACTAGAAAAACTAAAGTTTTCCTAAGATGTGCCACAATTTGACTTATTGGTTATTCGATCGAGCTGTTAAATATAAATGTACAGACCTCAAATTAAGTTTTGTACGTTGATAAATTCTTGTTTTGTTATCACTTTCTTCATTTACAGATATACTCTATCTAGAAGGCATTTTGCATTGTTTTTTTCACCAACTATTTCTATTTTTTGGTTACTAAAAAATGCTTTTGAAAGTATTTGACAAAAATAACTATTTCTTTTCCTAGAATGAATCAATCATGAGGTATTTTTAAATTCTTCTTCTAATTTTCTATCAAATTGTTTGATAAAATTATGGCTTCTTCTTCTTCTTCTTTTTAAAGATGTCCACCATTATTATTTTCAAGCATTTTTAGCTTTTAATTCCAATCACTTTAGTCTTTGGCTTTTACTACTAATTTTTTTACTTCTCTAAATAAAAATCACTTCTATCCAAGGTAGAAGCAATGCCAAACTCCCTCTCAGTGCACTCACAACTTTCATTTCTCGATCTCTTTGAGTGCTGTTATAAGATTTTTCTTGGACAATTAACCATTATATTCTACTTTCAAGTTTTAGTTGCAGCTTTGGATCTTTTTTTTTTTTTTTTTTTGATGAATAAGCTTTGGATCAATTTGTCTATGCTCTTTTAGCTTCTAGAATTCAAATTGAAGCTTTCAACCTCTTGAAGTCATCACAACATACCCTACTTGAATCAATCATGTCCAAGACTTGAGTGGAAAAGGCGTAATTAATGGGAGATTCCAACTCAATTGGGAAGAAATTGTACACAAATTGATTTAAAAAATTATGCAATGAGGATACCACTTAATTCTTTTATACATAAAACATCATTTAAGCAGATAATATATATCGATTCATACAAAAAAGGAAAAGAAAAAGCTACTTTCATTCTAACAAGTATGATTAGAATTAAAGAGTATTACAAATTTGGGCTTACAAATCAAATTTTGAGTTCATTGATTGATCATAGGCTCATAACAAAGTTAGTATACATCAAACAAAAGAAAAGCCGAAAAGCTAAACTATCTTGAACTCAAAAAAAAAAGCTAATGTTTGCACATACCAAAAAGTTCCATGCAACTCATATCAATGATTAAAAAAAGCTTCAAAAAAGTGACAAAACGACAAAGGGACATAAAAAAAAAAAAGAAGTATATTTAATAAATACAAGAAGAAAAATATAACTAATAATAAAAGTATGAATAATACCAATAATAGCACTCGTTCAGTTGGTGCCAAAAGGTGTGCGTTGAAAAAGATTTTGGTGCACTTAAAATGTACAGTTGTAAAGGAAAATAAAGTGGGGACAAAAATCTTTTAAAAGAACTAATAATATTTCCTTATTTCAGCTGTGTAATTGATTCACAAACATGATTTTAACAACTTTGAGGTCCCATGTAAGAGAAAAACAAACTTCCTACAATCATCATATACAAAAACAAAAAGGGACTTATCATCTTAGACTGTATATATAGTTCTTCATCGAGATCATATATATATATATATGTGTGTGTGTGTGTGTGTGTGTTGGGCCCATTAATAAATTAAATCAATTTATATTATGTCTTTTCTTGTGTTGGAATATATATTTTGTAGTATATATTGTTAGGTCTGGTTTTGATTGATTTAATAGTCTTATAAAATGTGAATGAACTGAATTAATTATGATATATCAATCAATGTGAGACGTGACTGATTATTTGTAAATAAATAAAAAATTATTTTTTATATTATTTATATTCATATATATAGTTGAATGATTGACCTCCCACTAGCATATGAAGAGCAACAATTGGACTCAATATTCCGTAATTTGACACGATAGAATATTGTCACGTGAACAAGATAGCGAACTTGATATTTCAATTATACGTGATGTTGACCAAGGAAAATCCATTTGCTCCAACAAAATCTATCATATCGTACATATCTTAGACTATTCCTACTTTAATTTTTTTCCAATCATTCGAGATATATATTCAAGATCATTTTTAGGGCAATTTGATACGTAGCCGATGGGTATTTTGGCCAAATAACTTCTCATTTAAGAATAAATACTCATGAGATATTTCAAGGTTCGTGTTTTTTATATCGATCATCAGTACTTGTTTAACTTGTTTTAAACCCATCTTTAGAACCTTTAGTTGTGGCACAATTTTATAGTGCTACAAAAATTTTGAGCAATTACCATAGTTGAAAGATGATATTACTAGGAAACAGGAAAGGTGAAAAGCCATTTACTGCAATTTTACCACAATAATGATGCGTAGTTTTAATGAGGATTCCCAGGAAAATCCATCACGAAGTATAGCCATGATAAATGTTTTCACTGTAGTATGAGTCACCACAAACGATATTTTTTATTTTAACCTTTTGAATTAATGACTACCGCATTTTCATGCAACTATTAATATTAGGTTGTTATTGACTATGGCATCTACTAAAGCTATTAATTAATGTTTTGGTTATTAAAACTTTTAATTAATGTTTTGGTTATTAAAACTTTTAATTATTTTGTAGTGATAGGTACATTTAATAGATTTAGAGCATACGATTTTTATTAAGTTATATATTGAAGGATTTTAGTTAATTTGCACTTAACACCACTCTCGCGTCCAACTAGATTACGACCTATACACACAATTTTGGACCATCTTTGACATATAGACAGATCAACTTCAATTAGACCTATTGGACAACTCATATTCAAATGTACCCAATTATAAAAAGGAGAAAATAAGAGTTTTTTTTAAAAAAAATTAAAAAATTCCCAAACAATTTAAACCTGTACTTTTTTTCCAATTTAAAATTAGTCCACGAGATCTAAGACAATCTTTGAATTGGAAAAAAAATGCAACAAGTTGGTAGAAAAAGCACGTCCATGCATGACACGCATACCGGGGACGCACGTAACTTTTGCATGACACACTTATCAGCACATACGTATCTGATACTCTGCATGGGACTACACTAACTAAAGCTAAAAGGTATATTATACTAATACAAATGGTACATCTCACAAGAAATCATGATCTTATCATTACTTTCCTAAATTGTATTCAAAATATAAAGCACTTGCTAGCTGTCCATAAAATTACGGGTGCAATATTTTTAGTGTGTTTTATGTGTCCAATTGTTTTATAAGTTAACACAGTTATACGTATTTCATACATGATAAATTTTGATTTTACATGTCAATTATTTTTCATACAAATTTGTATGTCCAACGACGAGATAGTGCACTTTGTGATATGACCCAAATATTGACCTGCATATCTGCTAGAAATCTTCTTCTTGAGTAGGTAACTGTAATTATCTAGAAAGTGAGATAAATTTAGAGATTAATTAATATTCGAGATTGTGAAAAGAAAGTCATGTATTTATAGTGTTATGATGAAAAAAATTTCTACGTGTATGTACTATAAAGCTCATATTTATGTAAAGCTCATATTTATATATCTTAGGATGAGTTACGTTCCTTAATTAGCATGTCTTAATCTTCAAGAATTTGTATTTCAATTTAAGTTTTATTATGTATTTCTCATTTTAAGTACACACATATCAAATTTATTGGGAAAAAAATTATGTACATGTCAAGTATGTATTATTCTTAATCAACTATATATCTTCTAAAATATTGAACTTAGATTTATAATGTGAATATAAACAACTAAACTTTGCAAGACATTTGATGTGTAACATAGTAACAATCCAACTTTGGACCCTTTCTTCAATCTTTTCTCTACTTTTAATGAGAAAGCGAAAGGGAAAAAGGAAAAGATAAAAAGTCGAAGCTACTAGACTTAGGGGTAGCCTGCGATGACAAAGTAGATTTGATTTTATTCACTATTCCAAATATATATATATATATATTTTCTATTTTTTTTCTTTTTCCCTTTTGTTTTCTTCCCCCCCCGCATGAAACGGATTTGGGTATTTCCCCGAGGCCATAAAAAGCTCTTACATAAAGCTTTTGTAGTTTATGATCTTTTCTTCTTCCTGTTTTCCATTTTTTTTCTTTTTTTTTTAATTAATTTTTTCCTTCCGCAAGAAAAAAGAGAATCTGATACCCCATCTAAGTACAGTTTGATTAGCAGGTGAAACTTGAAAAGTTCTTTATCAGTGCAGGTCCCCGGATTTGGAGCACTTACCTATGTTGGAAAAATCTTTGACCGTTTTATAGAAATTCTACCACCTTTTATATTAATTTGCTATTCATGTCCGCTTTCTCGCATGTAAATTACCTTAATCGAGAAAAAGAAAAACGGTTTTATATGCTCGATATGGTAAGAGAAGAAACTAAATTTAACCATATCTTCTGTTGTGATTCTATAAAAATGTACATAATTGGAGTCAATTATAAAAATAACTTTGGTGATAGAATTTTCATTGAAATTTGAAAAATTGTTACAGATGATTATTAAAAATTCATCAATGATATATTTTACTCTTTTTTATATCTTTTAATATATATTTCGCCACAAAATACATCGCACATGCAGCATGCCGCCTATCTATGATGGAATTTCATCCATCACAAATTTCCAATGTTAGTGAATGGGTGGAGATTTTTCTCCCCCCAGTTTTATGAGACTTGGAATGGAAGTTACCTTCGAGATGGCAAAATTGGTAATATTTATTGTTTTCATGTTTGATGTAAAAATAATTTTCAGCTCATCAATAAAAAACAAGAAAAGGGATCAATTATTCTTACATGCCATGTATAAATATATATTTCCAGTAAAAATCTCATATTGACTAGTCATAAATTTCCGAATTTTTTTATTTTTATTTATTTATTTGCAGGCTATGCCTCTGTAGGTGGTATGGCATGGACTCCTACCCGTTTTTAAAGAAACTTAATGCAAATACAAGAAACGTAAATATTGAGAGTAAATATTAACTCCTTATTACAACGAAAAGAAGAAAAATTCCACTTATTTAATCTAACTATTCCACGAATGAGGTTGGGAAGCTGTCCTTTGGAGAGAAATCATATTGCGAACAATGTAATTCTAATTAGGCCCTAAATTTGAGTCTTGATTTCAAAATGTCATCACAAAGTTTACTTGCAAAAAATTTAATAATTATTTAGAATCTAATTTTGAGTCATAACAAAAAATGTAGGAAACATCGACATCATAAGAAAAAGAAACTTTTTCAAGTGTCAAATATATGTAGAAAATAGACTAGATACCCCGGACAGTTTACAGCCCAACATTTTTAATTATTGGGGAACTTGAACTGTATTGATTGTGACTAAGGCTCATTGTCATTCTCTTGTAAAGACAAGCCCCCTTTTTGGGTTTTCTAGATTTGATATACATGCCACAATCTTATTGGTGGTGGACTTGTGCAGAGAAATAATTATTGAACCCCCTCAAAAAAATTTAAAATTAAAATTAAAAAGAAAAAGAATCAAAATTGTCTCAAGATATTCATTTACATTGCTTGAGCTTCTTGTTGACAAATTGAAAATAAAACTCTTAAAAAAGTAAAAGCAGAAGAACAGAGAAGGAAAAAATATTAAAATTTGATATCACGAGGGCTGCCAATTTCTTGGAAATATTTTCTGGCCAGGAGCAAGGATGGCCATTGGATCAAAACTGGCTTTTCTGTCCTGAAATCTGGTCCATTGATTTCCAAAGTGGTGCTTCCAGCTCTCATTTGAGGTATAGTGAGGAAGGTACAACTTGAAGTCAAACCCATTTTTAGTGCAAATTTGAACAATTTGTTGATTTTGTACAACCATTTCTTGTGCTGATAGGCCTTTTGGATAGGGAAAGCAGAATCTTAGTAAGGCCACCAAATAAAAGAGCTCTCCTTCTGGTAAAGCCACTGATTTGCGATTATCCCACCTAATTCACCAAAAAATGTCAAAAAAATAATAAAAAATATCAGCACTTGGCACAAGAATAGCAAAATTGGGAATCATTTTCACATCTAGAACTCTGGCGACAATTCATTTTTTTATGGGATATTCACCTTGACATCCCTGAAATTTGACCAGATTATAACATCTCGTATAATTTAGAAAATTACAATAATGGTGCCTCCTATTGTCGGCTTAGCTGACAAAAAATTTAATGAAGTAATGATAGCTATGGTTTGAAGAATAATAAAAACATTCGGTATGATTTGGACAGAAGTGTCATTGTAATTTTTCGAATCATAACTGCACTTCGTTGAATTTTGGTCAATTGAACTAATGGAATGTGATGCTATTCTAATTCTCCAAATCGTGGGATAACTAGGGGCAAACCTCATGTGGTGTTGAAATAATTATTTTTTGAGGAAAATAATATAGTAATGATGATATTTGATACTACATATCAATAATGTCATTGTCACTATAATTTCTTTTTCTTTTTTTGGGAGTGAAACAATTGGATGTATGAAACTACTTAAGAACTTGTTTTTCATCCATACGTCATTTAAAACATTGTGTGGTGAGTCATGCACAAGCCAAGAGAAGGGTACTTATGTCTTTACACAAATGTGGAGCTCAAACAAGTTCTGTCACTAGCTAGTGGGTTTGGCCTGTTAATTACCTTTGTCGTCATATATATAGCAAGAACTGACCATGAAAGCTACTTCACTCCTCATACTATGACCAAATTGCCCCCACCCAGCAAAACCCGTATTACATAACTATAAAGTTGAAAAATAACCTCACAGCAGATATATAATTCACAATTATTGCACACCGAAAGTGGATGGTTTTAAATAAATAAATGCGGAACACATAAGAGTCGTATTTTAGTACATTTTTATAAGGACATGACGACATGCGACTCTTCCCTCTGGACAAACTAACAGTATAAAGCGGATTTCCAATTAACCTGTTTTGTTTTTTCTTTAAAGTTGTAGGGTCAATGCTATTTAAATCCATTGGGGTCTTCTTAAAAACATGAGCCTTATTAAGAAAAATAAAAACAAAATCTTAACCACCCGATTTAAAATGTCAGCGGATCCGACCGTACAATCAGGTGGCCCATTCTTCACCTACATTTTGATCGCGTGTCACATAATTGATAAATCTTTCATAGAGAGCGATACATTTATTTCGACACGTAAATAATTACCTAAGTTAAAAACTTTGAAAATTGAACATATGGAGTACAAAATTATGGTGTGGAGATAGTAAGTAGTACTGACTTGGAGCGTAGTAGAGGATAGACAAGCATAGGTCCACCAACGCCATGCTTCAAAATATTCTTGAAAACAAGACGATCAAAATTAGCAATGTCTGTTTTGGACACAAAGAGATTGAGCCATGGGTGTGGGGCGTCCCATATACCATTTGCCTTGGCCTCTTCCTCTGCACGCTTCACACGCAATAGAAATTCCATGTACCCCACTTCCACCTCGAATCTCAATTCCTCCACATATCTTAATTGTCCCATCAATCTCTCCACCCTCTGCAATCATCATCCAAATTATATTTCTTCTTAATTAATTAAAAGTAACATTTCAAATCAACACTGATTCCTAAAATCACTAAGATCTCGAGATCATTTAATTTCCTAAATTTAATCACTATTCAACTCTTAATTATTATAACAAGCATTCTGTGCATATTAAATATGGATCCGCCCTTTAATACCAGCCCGATTTAACTCGATTTGTGTTACTAAATTAAATTCTTATACCCGAATCACGATTCAAGCTTGATGAATCAAAATACTCCTGAACATAAAAAAAGAAAATTATTAAGGTAGAATTAAAGGGGGCGAATTTGGCTTATGTGGAATCCCGGGGGGAGGGGGGGACCTTGGGACGTCAATAGAAATCTGGATCTTAAATAAGCAAAGGGACAGGTAAGAGATGATGGTAACGTTACTGTTTTGGCCCTGACTAAAATTTGTCATTAACGAGAAGGACGTCAGTGGGGAAGTACGGTGTCAATCTCGTAATAAGGACCCGATTCTGTGTCCACTTCCATACGTTGATGTCCTCAGAAAATCCAATGGAAGATACATATTGCACCGTGTGGTCAGTTTTCAGTATCTTTTTATTTCGACTATACTATTCCGGCAGCGGCGGAGGGCGGTGGCGCCGCCACCTCCATGGCGATGAGCTGTGGTTACTACACGTGGTAAGGCTTTTTGACTTTTTCACTGTTTTGGTTTTTTGGGGTGGGGTCCATTCATTGCTTCGTTGTCAAAATCAGAAACTGCGGGCCCAATTAGCAGACACCTAGGTCAAAACTAAGTCCCTTCCTAGTCTCCATTGGCCCCCAGATTCTAAAATCCAAAGTCTAAACCACCAAAAACAATTATATTATAATTTAAAAAGAAAAAAGACCAAAATTATATAACTTAGCAAAAACAAAAAAGGGGTTTTTTTTTTGTTTCTTTTTAGAAAAATCAATTGAAAAATGGCCTATCATTTTTTGCTTTGAAATTAAGAAACGACTGATTTACCGTGTCAACTGCGGAAGGGGGTTCGACGTTATTGTAACGCAGGGCTACCTCAAGGCAGTAGAGAACCGGACCCGCCGTGCGAGGGATATGGGTTGGGTCAAAGAATTGGTTCGAATCCATTGGCACCGACGGCCATCCATTAACCGGGTCATCACTGTTGACGAAGACGAAACCTTCGACGTAATCGAACGAGTCACCCTCCTCCCGAGTAACTAAGAACTCAGCCTCCCGGGTGAACTCGCTGAACTCAGTGTACACCACTCTTATCCACCTCACCTAATCATCAAAACCACCAAATAAAATAATCAGCAAATAATTGAAAACCCATCAACAAACATTGATAATTACATTAATCAAAGGTTTCTCCTTTTTGTATATAGGTGTATGTATATACCATATCCGGGGCGGGTTGTAGCAAAACCCGGGCCCGAGTGATAATTCCGAACTGCCCGAGTCCACCGAGAACGCTGAAGAAGAGTTCAGAATTCTGGTTCTTCGAACAAACCAATACGTCGCCGTTTCCGGTTACAACCTCCAGTTCCGTTACATTTTCCGTCTGTGGACCATAAATGAAAGTCTGACCACTAACGCCGGCGTTAGAAAGGGTGCCTCCCACCGTCAATCCCAAGTAATCCGTCCACGAGCGGGGGGCGAGGCCATAATCCAAAACGCAGCGTTTCAGAACATCCTCCCACAATGCACCGCCGCTGACGTCAGCATGCGCCGTCGAGGGGTCCACCTCGATTTTGGATTCAACTGTCTTCATGTCGAGGACGAGCCCGCGGTGGGCCATGGACTGCCCGTTGACCGAGTGCCCGTTGCCGCGGGCAGCGACGGTCAGGTGTGGCGACCGTGACGCTAGCTTAATCACTTTCGCCACGTCCTCGCTGTCGGCTGGTCTAATGACGGCTAACGGTTTCGAGAACTGAACGCCGCCAAAATCGCTACCGGTGGCGGAGCCGCATCCAGCGAATTCGACGGTGCCGTTGAGGTCGATGCCGTTGAAGAGCGGCAAAACGTCGCCGTCCTGTTCGGCGGACTCCGGGTCCGGCATGGATTCAACGTCTTCGTGGACAAACCGTTCTATGTATGCTATCATCATGGTTGAATAGAAAAGCTTCTAATGGCTACCCTTTGTTTATGGAAATTGAAATGAAACGAAATCTTGTGTTGGAGTAAACGTATGAGGATTATCAGAATTAAATATATAGTGGGAGGTGGTGGAGAAAATAATATGGAAAAACAAAAAACAAAAAAAAAAAAAAAGGGTGGGGGAATTGAATTTGACGTAAGAGGGAAAGAAAAGGAAAAGAAAAGGATTTCAATATCTTCTGGAGTCTGTGTAATTTTATCAGGTCAGCTGCATCTGTCTGCCACTTCTCCACATTATATTTATTATTTCACCACATTGTATTTTATATGTTTAATAATGTGAGTAAAACTGTAAAAATCATATGGGGAAATAACTTTGGAGATATATTTATATAGATTAAATTTTATTTAATTTGTTAGTACAGTGTTACGTGCTGGTGCGGCAAGATTATAATTATTTAATCTTAAATTTTAAGATTGATAAGGAAATACCACATAGAGAATGAGTATGTGATGTTATGTGTATCGACAAGATTATAATTATCTTGTTAGTATATTATTATTGCAATGGCGAGATCATAAATATTAATTATTTGATCTTAAATATTGATATGATTAAAATTTTAAGGGAATTACATAATAAATAAGTGTTATTATACATGTCAATGGGATTATAATGATCTTATATAATAATTTTTTGCTAATGACTTTCTAGTTTTTTCGGTTGTATATTATATTTACTGTTGACACCTATTCCTTTCGTTCTTGAAAATAATTGTCCCCCGGTTTCTCCATATGTTCATCTGCTCTAACAATTATTTAACAATCAACATTTAAAGGGAAAAAGGAGAAAAAAAGAAAACCAAGAAAGGTCTAATTAATTATTATGATGTTTAATAAATAAATAAATAAATAAAAGTTCATTTGGGAGTCTGACCCCGGCAAAAAGAAGGCAAGCCCGGCATGTGCGCGCCATTGTTGATTGGGTTTCATTAAATAAGTAGCTGCAACTGTTGTCTTTGCTCTTTCAATCAGTGAATCTTTTCACCAAATTAGAGCCAATTTAACTAATTTAAAAATTAGTTATTAATTTTTAGAAAAAAAAATAAAAAGAAAATTCCCACCAATGAATACTACTATTGGTAGCATTATAATGTCCTGGACGAGCACATTTTTATCTATGAATTAATTAATTAGGTTGGACCTTTGAACAATAATTCCAGATTGACAATAGATATTTTTCAAATATTATTTTTACATAGTTTTTATATATATCTTCTAATAATTACATAAGCATATTTTCGTTTCAGGATGTTAATTGACTCCTAAATCACTATTCTCCTATATTATTAATTTCTTCCTCGGAATATAAAAAAGAAAAGTCAACTCTTTTTAAAATGGCCGGTTTCATGTCGCAAATCTTGAAAAGAAATACTGCTAATTGCTTACTAGATACTTAAATACTTTATATTTGGACTTTGATTAATACTAATAAAATATAAAATTAATGACTTTATGCAGATTATGGTGTCAAGTTCCATCAGATCGTTGAGGAATATTTTTTATGCTCCTTTGAAAAAAATAAGTAAAAGTAAAATGGTAGGATATTATAATAAATTTTTTCACGGAATATGATAAATTTATTCAAATAAGTAATAAAAATAAAATATCATATATCTTTTATGGATGGTGTGACTAATATGATTTGATGTTTGATTGAAATTACATAGCAATAGATCATAGTCGAGATCCCGTGCATATGAACAAGAATTAGTGGTTGACATTTGTGTTTATACCATTAAAAAAAATTTGTCAGCATCTTACACTCCCTTAATCAGTCGTGTCTTATTAATCATTTATTTTGTGAATTTAACTTTGTTGTCCCTTGTCCATATGCTGATATGCACGCACATTCACTTTGCCCCTTCAAATTATCAAAATGTTCACTTTTGTCTTCTGAAATTAAGAAGACAAAATTTAGTAATTGTTGTCTAGCTTTTATTTATTTATTTATTTATTTGGAGGTAATTGAATCCTGAGAAATTTTAAGGAAATGTTGGTGACACTTCGTCTTGATAAACTTCGGTCGTGGTCTAGCTTGAAGATTCAAGATTTTATCCTTAAATGAATATATTATGTAATTGTGTTATTCTAGTTGTTTGTTGGAAAAAAAAATAAGAAAGAAAGAAAGAAAAGAAAAGAAGAAAGTTATGCTAAATGATGTGGGTATTACCTCAGAGCCAATTATCGGATCCAACAATTATTAGTGTGGGTTGGATCTAAATAGATCTACATCGTCCATTTGATCATGTCCTTATAAACGAGATTCTGTCACGTCAACCAGTATGAATCCATTATACGGCAATTCTATAAATATTCATGTCCTAATCACAATCAGGCATGCAAACTTAAAATCATAATGTACTCACAAATTTTCTCATGTTTAGTCATTGAC
>JACFYI010003461.1:408795-422973 GCA_014898755.1 Handroanthus guayacan | reverse complement strand
TTTTTTTTTTTTTTTTCCAAATATTAGATGACCCAAATCATATTTTCTCACCCAAATTCAAATCGGAACTCCCTTATCGATCTGAATTTTATATGAAGAATCAATTCTAAACTCATATACAAACATCGATAAGATCATTTCTAATCTTTTTAAGTCAGCACTTTTCAACATATTTGATAGATAGGTAACAACTTTCATAATCTGTTCTTCAAGACACATAAGGATTTAATATTATATAGAAGCTACAGCAGAAAGTCAAGAAAATTTGAAGCTACGGTAAACAATTAATGATGAGATCTAGTTAGTTTAGCGCCGATAAGTCATAAATTTTACATCACTTTGGTGTATTATAAGCCACCAAATTCTTTATTAATTAATATTCAAATTACTTGACTAATTAATGTCTGTCCTTTGTCATCTGATTCGGCTAATCTTCTCCTACATCCTAGGAAAATGAAAGGCTAGATTTTGTACCTAATCTAAGCTTAATTGGATTAGATTACTTGTCCTAAGGCGGCATTATTTAATCCCATCTTATTTTGTTTTTCATATCTGATGTAGACTTCTTCGTAGAACTTATCTAATGCGTTACACGAATGGGATTAAAATATTAATCGAGGAGATTATGTGACTAATGCAATATTACATTATTACTTATGGTTGATTTGTGACAAAACGTGGACATAATCTGTGTAGTTTATATTAGTAATTTGAAGCGTGTATGTAGAGTTACTTTTTGTAGTTCTACCAAATTAAAATTTGGTCGAAATAATTGCATGTATTATTTAATAAATGAATTACACTTTAAAATTTGTATAAATTTCTGAAAAATAAAAAATCATGAAGTAAATATGATTGATTAATTGACTGGCTGAAATAGGTTGATTACAAACTTTTTCCAATATATAAAATTTATAATGCATTAGATCTCTTTTGATCTATGAAACAAGAGATTGTATTGAGAATCTGATTTATATCAAAGTTGGGACAAAAATTAATGATGGATGTTCGAAGGGGGAATAACTATGTACTATATTATAATAGGTAATAGGTTCTAGTGCACACTCGATGCGTCTAAAATAATTATGACATATTTTATATATATTAAAATTAGAACAAATTTAATTTGTGTGTAATTAATAATTAAAATATGATTAATATATTTGATATGAATATACACTTAATTTAATATAAAAAATAAATTAGCAAGTTAATGATATTTTATTGTTTTGTGGGTGGTTATTAAGGTAAAATATTAGGGATATTTTAGATATGACACATAAAAACGTATCACTAAAATAACTACTTTTGGCTCTCATATTTTATGCGTAATATAGAAAAATTTAGTAAAAAAATTTATCTTGCAAATTTTTAATATGAAAAATAGGGACAGGACAATGGAGGACTCTGATAGAGACAATCGTTGCTTTTCGAATCTATATAACTCCTATTATATTTATATATATTTTCAACAAAATCTAAGATTTAATTCTTTAAAGATAACAAAATTATTCTTCATATTTTATAAAAATTAAATCTCATTCTAGAATATTATAATTCGTGACCTCGTCACAGAATTAATAGTGGGAAGGATCCTTAAATCAAAACTTAGGTCGTTTCTAAAACCTGAAATATTCGTTTGGTGGCTAAGATTGAACAAGTAACCAATCAAGAAATCTTTGTTTGTCAGCTGATCTGACCATTTGTCTGAATAAAAAAGTGCAAAAAAATAATTATTATTTCAAGCAGTTTTGAAGATATGCATCTGTTGTTGTAGATTTCTTACGTATTTGAACTTGTATTGGCTACGGCTTTAAATCTTCGGATGCACTATTTTGGATTTCCTCAAGAAATATTAAAAAAAATGGAAAAATTGTGGTCCCTAAAAGATTTCCATTCCTAGAAAATCATTTACTTATCAACTCTAGTTTATTGCAAAGAAATTTTCGGGTGCCTCACTTTTTTATATTATTTTTCTCTCTTTTTTATTACAACTTGATATCTGATGTTTACCTGAAATGCTTTTCTTTTCCTGACATAATCAAGACAAAAATTATGAATTATCACACCCGTTGTGCCAAAGTTAAAATGGAATCATGGAAGAATAGAAAATGTGATCAATGGTGGGCAAATTTGTCATTTCCCATGCGAATATGCTGATACAGGGTCATTCTATAATCTCGTAATGATAATAATTTACTCTTTTTAGGCATTCATAATCATCATAATTATTCAAAGCAACAAAATCGATCACTAAGTTGGTCATATCAACTTAGGAGATCATTTAGAGTGTAATTGCAATTTGCAAGAACTTTTTTCTTTTTTTTTTTTTTTTGAAAAAGTGAAAATCTACAAATAAAACTGGAGTAAAAGTTCAGAAAATTTGAAAATAAAAGTTAAAAGTATCAAAATGAATATAAGTTGTGTGTGTTACACTTTTTTTTTTTTTAATTGTTGGGGAGGGGGGGCTTAGTTTCAGAGAATTAGAAATAGAAACAATACTACCGAACAATACTTCAAATAAACTAAAAGATGGAAAACATTTTTTCTTAAGTTCTGCAAATGCCGGTCTTAATTAGGAGTTAGGATGAAAGTTCAGCTTCACAAAATTAATTAATTAACAAAATTAAACAACTGATAAATTTTGAAAATTCTGAACCTAACTTAGCAAATGGGCAGTGTTTCATTTTATAATTATTGTTTGCTTTTCTTTCATTGACTCCATATGCTTGGATGATATCATTTTTATTTGGCTCAAGATTCATGCAAATCCACTACAATATCTAATCTTTGATTTGGTAGTCTATTGAGTATCTCAGAGTCGAAGGAAGAAACTCACGCCTTAGAGATCTAATTGATTAATGAAATTTTGAGACATTGAATAAGTCGTGGCTTCAAGAAGCATACGAAAATCTTAAGTCAATCACTTAACAAGGACCTTTCTAACCTGCATAGGATTTAAGTTTATTATAGCAGAAGCTACCTTACCCAGTTTAATAAACAGCAATCAATGTGCTTAAAAATTTTGTTGTGTCCTGTTTTCAGTTGTATAAGTTGAGCTTATAATTTGTCAAAGGCCTTGGGCAAGTTAATTTGTAGGGTGAAATTACCTGCATGTCACTCAGGTTCAACCGTTCAAACCTTTCCTGAGGCATGTGCCTATTGCGCAGGGTGTGCTCAATGTGGCTTGCCTGATCTATGTGGTTTTCCGAACTATTGCATGGACTTGGAATTTATCCAAAATGCACTGTCGAGTAGTGGCTACGGGTCCTTCGTTGTCGCACGGAAAATGGGGGGAAAAAAAAGAAAAAAGAAAAAAAAAATGTTGAGCTTGCAATATAGCCGTAGAAAAATCTACGAGGCCCATTCAGTAATACTGATGTTAGTGATTTCCCGAGGCCACCAGTCGGGAACCTTTGGATCAATAAGAAAAACTGGATAGAATTGGATTTAGAAAAGAGAGGGCCCGGCCCAATTAAGAATTAGGTGATCTAATTCAATTTTATTGGGGTGGCCTGATGGGCTTGTTTTTATCACATTAAAATCCAGAATCCAGCCTGATACAGCCATCTGATCTGGCGACAAATACACACTCAAGTTAGCCCACTAAATATTTAGTGATACTGACAAGCTTGAAGTATTTATTTAAAAAATTAATGTGTGAATTTCAATATTTATTATATATTTATTATTTCACTTCTCTACTAAGATTCATGATAAGTAAAGAAATAATATTTAGAAAATATAGATGGATTATATGATTCTTTTGACAAATATTTAAGTTAGAGAGAAAGATATAAAATGACAAACAGTAGTAGATTTTTTTTCTAGAAATCATTTCCATCTTACAAAGTACCTCAGGAGTCGAATTAATTCCTAATCTAAGACTAGAATGTGGCAAAAATCACATATGTCCAGATTCATATTGCCCCAGTTAAGACTACATGCACACGGCTATGTAGGAAGCTTGGTGAACATAGTTTATGAGAGTTGGATCTATTATTATTAAAACTTGAGATTTGAAACTTTGCTAATTAAATTAATTAGGCATTATTTGAGGAACTCGGTGCATATATGGTAGGCACCTAATTGGGGGATCGTTTTAACTTCATCTTCTTCTTTAAATGTAATGATTAATTGTTTAATTTGTAATGGGGAGGAAATCTATCAAATCCTAGTTTGTTTTGTTTGGAAGTAGTTGGTACTTTACTTGAAATGTATTACATGTACTCTGCAAACTAAATAATGTATTTTGTCCCTTGTTAGTCCAGTACTTATTGTGTTGAATCCCTCATTTTTGGAGAATTATAATTAAGATTTTGTTTGGAGGTTTTATGATTTTTTGATTGTAAGTTTGGTATCTATTGATAACTTGTGAACTTTATCTACTGTACAGAATACAGATAATATGAAGGATTCGTTAGTTTATGTTACTGATGTCTGACCGTCTTGATTCTTGACGATGTAATATAATTGTTTTTTTCTTTAATAAAAAGGGGAAAAAAAAGGAAGGAAAAAAAGTGTTTGCTTAAAACTGAAGATGGATTTAATCTTGGAGAGGCAATGATGGTCTGCCTCTGTCATGTCTTGGACATACGCCATAGCACCAGGACCTAGAGGTAGGACTTTTGACATTTAAGGGTTTGTTCTCTCTTTTACTTTCTTTTCTTAAAACCAAAAAAAAAAAAAAAAAAAAAAAAAAAGGGAAAGAAATAGAAAGAAATCGGAATCGTTAAATTTTCACAGATCCAGTTTTTAAGGAGTTAGCTATTAAGATAAATTTCATTGTTTGATGATGATGATGATGATAGATAATAATAATATTTATGAAATACATCACATTCTTTTTTTTTTTTCTTTTGCTCTAATCAAACACTCTTGAAATGAAATTTAAGCATACATAGATGCATACAACTATCTATTTATTGAGACTAATAAAAAATTAAATAGCCATATATAGATTCGTATTACCACTAGTTTGTTGATAATAATAAAAAATTAAAAAAGCACAAGAACAATAAAAAATAAAAAAAACAAAAAATGGAACTACTCGCGAATTAAGGTTACTACTCCCTTATAGTTGGTTGATATTTTATGTATTATTCTGTTATGCCAAAATAATTCATCTGAATTGCTATATAAGAATATTATCGCAACTTATAACTCATTTCAATTCCCCTTCGATAATTAGCGTGGGGCATCACACCCCCCGACAACTGAAAATCAATACAAATTCACGTACCGGTGGCAATGATTTCTAAACTCCAAAATATAAATTATTGTTCACATCGATAAAGTTGTGTGTGCCTCTTTTTGTTTTTTGTTTTTCTTTCTTCTTCCATTCCTACACAATTCTTCGAAATTTAATCACAAAAACCAAAGTTCCATCGGTTTAATTACATTATCCATCACGCACGTTTGTTGAAGAATTATAATTATTAACCAATTCTTAAGGGATTATACGTAATCCTTTTGCTACATTACCATTGATTACCCATGAACACTTGGTCTCGTAGGAAATATATCGATAATCAATTTGTAAAGTTGTTGTAATAACTTTTTGAAATTTAAATTTGATATGCACTGTTAATCCGTTGGTGGATTACCAACGAATTTGTTCATTAATACTTTTCTTTCGGTGAAAGTCTGTTTTCTTGTAACAATTGTTTGATGATATCATGTCATTCACACACATGTATCATTGAATTTTGCAAATACAAGATTTTCTAGATTATTCAACAAGAATGATAAGAAAATAATAATTACAATATTACTTATATTATTTTGTATTTGGAATTACATACATATTGTTGTTGATGTGGCTAGGATTTCGATCTGGGTATTATCTCAAAATTTTCCTTTTAAAATAGCTCCAATAAGTACTAAGTTAATTATTAAAAAAATAAAAATAAAAATAGAGATTATTAATTTCTAGATTGCGTATAGACATAAATAACTATAGAAGTAGGATTATGAACTATGGCTATTTTATTATAAATGAACGTTCACCTTGTTTTCAAAATTTTTGTTACTTGATGAATTTATTTTACGCCCCTAAAACACATTATGTGGCACACTAATTGTTAATAATCAAATCATTATGTCAATTTCTTCAAGTAAATGTGTACAAATAATTATCCATGTCAACAGCAGTAGTGGTACCATAAATTTCTAACTATAAGCTTTGGATGCTAAGAGAGGACAAAACATCTCTTCTATACATATATATGTAAATATTTGTAGTTATTAATCAAAATGTTTAGGCTTGGGAGACGAAAGAAGACAAGGGGAGAATTCTACATTATTAATTTGAAATCTAGTATAGAATAGATAGATTGATGGATAGATGCGTGGGGAAGATCGGAAAAAGAAAAGGAAAGGGTAAGGGGGATGCAGAAGGAGGGATAATAGCCGTTGGATGGAAGTCACCTCGCGTTGCACACCGGACACAGAAATTAATGCAGCGAAGGAGACAGCAAGGACGAGAAACACAGCGAGACATTCACGTGCGCTGCCATTAATTTGTATTAACATTTCCCGTTTCAGAATGTCTCTCTGCTCTCTACTCTGCTACACGCACCACCACACGTGTCCCTTGTCGTCTTTTTCTCCACCTTTTCTTTAACAATTTTCTTTTTCTTTTTTTTTTGGAACAATTTTTAATTAGCTTTGGATGCTAAGGGAACGATTTTTATTTACTTCCTTTTTCGTTTTTTGAATTATTAATTTTGGATGAATGTATATTTTGTTTTGTTGGATACTTGGATTGCTTGAGTAATTTTATTATTATTCTTTCCTTTTCTTTTTGTTGAATACTGAATATACTGAATATATTGAGAAATGTAAAATATTTATATTGGTAATCGCTTTTCTAGAGCAAACGTATAATTTTATTGAATTTATTAATAAATTAAAAATGAAAGTTAAAAATTTCTTGATCGGGAAAATGATAGCAAGGTTTGAACGCCATAATTGATAGATTTAGGCATTTCATCATAAGCAACTCAACTATGAAGTTGCGTGCATTTGGATCTTTTGAGTTTCAAGATCTTTCTCTTACTTTCTTATATGTATTCTAAGTTGTGTGTGTGATTCAAATTCTTGAGGGTATTGATATATACTTCTATAAAATATTCAGTCATTCTATTTATCAATAGACGATCAAGTATAATCAAAATTAATATCAAATATAATAATTAAACAAAAAATTTAAAGTTATTGTTGAATAAATAACACATTATTTAAAGTAAAATAGTCTCTAAACCATAACACCTAATAATGTACATCCTCACCTTACCAATGAAATAAATCTCTTTTTGTTAATATGGATAATTAATAGCATATAAATTTTATGTTATTAATCCTCAACAGAAATATATTTTAAACATTTTTTTTTATTATTAATTCATAAAAATTTTTAATTAAAACATAATTTGTTTAATTAGTATAAATTACTTTTTCGAACCATGTATAAATAGTATTGACTTAACATGATTATTTCTTTTTTTTTTTTTATAGCAACAAATCATGTTATTATTTATCGATAAAAAAAATCTATATAAGATTTTTGTCATTATTAATTTTAAAATAATTTCATACTTAATTCAACCCTAACTTTAATTTTTATGAAACACGAATGCAAACATAACTAGCACTCTAAATTCTATAATTTTATAGCATGCAATATAAATAATGTATAATAGTTATTGTTCAAAATCAAATAAATATATGTGTCGTTTTGAAAGGATATACTAAAGAAAAATAAATAATTGTTCAAAAAATATTATATACAGATCTCATATTCATTTAGTCCCAGTAATTAAACATTCGAATTAGAAATTGTTGCAATTTAATTTTCCATCACAAAACCTCCTAACCATAAATCTTTTTTCCTTAAAAATTAAAAAAAAAAAAAGGAAAAACGGATGAATAAAAGAGAGAAGACACCCCGTACCGGGTCGAGTTAAACACACAAACCCGCCCCATTCCCGCGCCCCTTTATCTTGTCACACCGTACCTCAAAGAGGCTTCTCTACGAGGGTTTCATTCTCTCCCTTTTCTTCTTCCCATCTCTCGCCAGTCTCCACAACTGTTCACCCATTTCTTCTTGCCACAACAATCCTCGCATTATTAGGGCTTGTACTTTCTTCAACTACTTATTTCGATACTAATTTATCTCTTCTTCTTCAAGATCTACGTACCAGTCTTATTTTTCTGTATTTATTAATTTATACATACTGCAAAAAGGGATGCATCCGGGTTTCGAAATCCCCGGGATCCAACACCAGGAAACAGGCGAAAATACTTGCGCCCCAGTTTTGTTATCCATGAACCAATCTCATATTCTTGACCAAATCCATACCCTACCCACAACCCAACAACTGTTCCTCGGCCAACACCATTTTCTTCCGCCTCAAAGTAGGCTCAGCAACCAGTATGGCGTCGCCGCAGCAGGTGGTTCTTCTGCATATTTCCCGGTGAATTTCAAACTAGGTTTAAATGAAATTTGTACGAGAAATAATTATAAAGATAGAGAAGATGCTTTGCTTCGTGGGAGTGAGCAATATGAAGTCCCCGAGACCCGACACTCTTCTCTCGGAATGCTCCATGGTTGGCAAAACCAAGAAGATTCTGCTATTAAACAACAACCCTTCTGGTAAATTAATTTCTTTTTTTTTTGGCATTAATTAATCACTTAAGTACTTGAAAGTGTAAAAATCAGTTGTTTAATTACTCTTTGTTCTGATTACTCATTTATTAATATTCTTAATTTCTTTTACTAGTAAAAAAATGTGTGAGTTACCATAATTTAGAGCTAGCTTTATTTATTTTCAGATTAAGTTAATTTATATAACTTAATTAATGTGTGTAGGGAACCCGTCCCGGCAGAAGTATCCAATGAAAAAAGTGAAATAGTTGACAGACAAGAACATTTAGAAATGAACCAGAAAGAAGTTCCAACGACCTGTTTGGGGAGCAAAAGTAGAGTACACTTTGGCGAGCTGGAAGCCATATACAAACGCCTCAGTACTGCTGAGAGTAACCAAACAGGTCCTAGTCATGAGTCTAACTTGCCCATGAATGTCCACTTTCCCATGGGGTTTGATCACGGGTCCGAGGCGTCTATTGGAGAAGATCAAGCCTTAAAAAACGCTAGAAAGAAAAGGAAAAAGAAGAAAAAGGAGACACGCTTTAATATTCCTATGGCTGAGTTTTTTGGAAACTTGGTAAAGCAAGTGATGGATCATCAAGAAAATCTTCATAAGAAGTTTGCGGAAGTGATCGAGAGATTGGATGAAGAACGAAGGGTGAGAGATGAAGCTTGGAGGAATCAAGAATTAGCTTATTTTGAGCAAGAAGCTGCAGCTAGAGCTCGTGAGAAGGCTGAAACAGAAGCTAGAGAAGCTATGATTTTTTCGTATTTGGAGAAAATTGCAGGTCAAAGAGTTAATTTTCCTATTAATTAATACAATTAATGATGATTTTCGAGGACATAAACATAAATGAAGTTTTGAAGGGGGTTGAAGTAAGGAGATTGTGGCAATGGAGGAGGGTTTTAACTGATTATAATGAAGGTAATTCTCTTCAAAGAGAATTAGGGTTTACATTTGCTTTTCCTTTGTTTAAATCGTAAGCTTAATTTCCTTTATTTCAGTTAAATTATACTTTCCTCTGGTACTAATCTATTCGGATTTTAGTTTGTTGTAAGGCAGTCTAGGTAGAAGAAGACTTTTCTGCATTTAAATTTGTTAATTTATTCTTTTGAACTACTTTTCCGCATATATAGTTGTCTAGTCATTATATATAACTTTAGTTTGTTTCATGTAAAGCTAGCCTAATGCAGTCATATCGATCATTAGTCTTGTAGAACATAAAGACGTATGCTAGTCGTGATTTGAAAGATCATGGCGAGTTTTCGCAAAAATTTCAAAAGGCAATTTCCACCTTTTAGCTGGATTTTAATTATTTTGTAGTGTTTCAAAATAATACTTTTCTTTATCCCCCAATTTTCTAATTGAATAAAAGTAAAACTACGTGATTAATTAAAAGTGATCATCGTTTAACTTTTATTATTTTGTTTTTGTTGTTTTAACTTAATTTTATCTGTAACTTTATAATTTACAACTTTTACAGAAGTATCAGTATCAAAAAGTATATTCACAACTACGCCCTCATAGTGTATGGAGTAGAGTTCAAATCCATTGTTTCTATATATTAAATATATGGAGAGTTATCATTATACATTCTATTATTAAGAAAACTTAACAATGTGTATGTCACATTATTATAAGTATACATTCTACCTTCAAGAAAATTTAAGGGTGCATGTGTAATATTACAACTACTACGTAGACATCCTAAAATGTCTCAATTATCAGATTGGAATCTCAGGAGATGTACTTGTAATGTTATTTAAATTTTGTTAAATTTTTAGTCAACTAAACTAATTAATAGCAGTGTAATGATAATTATTCAAATTTTAGGTGGTGTATAGGTAATATGTAATAAATCCTTAAATATAGAATTTCCGATTAAAAGAAAAATAAATTCCGAAGTTTGGGTTTTCATGAATAAATTACTCCATAGTTACGTGAATGTACAAATATTAGCATAGTTGAGCAACGTAAGTAGTACATGTATATCTTCGGGGTTCCGGGGTGGCGTTGTGGTGGGCGCCGGTGGTGGGGTCCGGCCTCAGATGCGATTAAAAAAAGTCCTCGAGCTGTCGAGAAAAGCTGCTGAGAAGCTGTTTATTTTTACGTAAGTTAGCAATATATTTCTGAAACTGATGGGGATTGGGTTTGGGGGCATCTGCCGCACAAACAGACATCAACCATTAATGGCTACCTGCACGGTTCCTGTGCATGCTGGGATGCATCCACCACATCTGTTCCCCATTTAACTTTTCTTTTCTTTTCTTTTCTTTTCTTTTTTTCCCTTTTTTTTGTTTTTTGGAAATATAAATCACAAGATGAAATTGGGCTACTTTTAAGTGTTTAGTATTCATGAGGAAAAGCGATAAGAAATTTAGGGAATATCAGAACTAAATTAATTTCCGTCTCCACAGAAATGATTCAATGTTGTTGAATAGTTCCTTTTTTCTTTAACAGGTTTTAAGTACGGCATCCATATACGTATAGCTAGGTTGTTGATGAAGAATATAAATACATTGTTTTTAAATTTATTTTTTATGTAAGATATAGCAAACAGGTTTGGTGGACTTATAGAATGATTTTTATTTTTTTAATTTTTCCTTATAAGAAAAGAGTACAAGATTACAAAATTTTGAGTAAAAAGTATAACTTTAATTGTGGCCAAACACCCGTTCTTACATGTTATAGAGTTTTAAAGCCAAAGGTTTTAAACTTAATTTAGAATTTAATTAATTATACGTTCTAGCCGATGACGCCTTTCTCCAAGTGGCAATGTGGAGGTCTCATAACCTATGAGCCATGAGTTCTTGTGTGAGATTGTTTTTCTACTATACTAGCTAGTAATTTTGCACATGGCCTCGCCCATATTTAAAAATAGTAGAATGATATTTTGTAACAAAATATGATTTTTTTTTTGTCTCTTTTTATATAAAATTAGTGATAATTTCATACTATCACTCAATTTTTGTCTCTCTTGCTATATGTTTTTATAGTGTAAATAATTAAAAATTATTTATATAAAGGTTAGTGATTTAAATTAAATTATGTACACAGACACCTATGAAATTTTTTTATATTATATTACATTTATATTGATGATGCATCATGTTTTGTTTATATATACAATGTAACTAAATATTGCTCATTGTTATAATAATCATAATATTTTTTTTCACAAAACTACTATTTATTTTTTAAATGGTGAAAAAAATGAATATTTATTTTTTTTAAAATATTATTTGAATTTAGTAGTGAAAAAGTGGTTGTTGTTAAAAAAAGTAGAGGGTAGTGGTGGTTGAAGGATAAAGTTGAAATGACAAAATTTAGTACTGTGAGTTATCATTTGTGTCTTTCTTTTTATATTGTATAGATGTGGATGATAAGTAGGGGCTTGATATATTGATGTAATGTTTGAATATTATAATGTCTCTCTTTAATATATGTGTACAGATACATGTCCTAGGTTCTTGACAATAATTTGAAATAGAAGATAATTATATAATTTCTATGATGAGATGAATGACAATTTACAATAATGATAAATAGCTAATTATAATTTTTATTCATGATAAATTAAAATTATAGTGATTCAGAATTTAACAAAATTAATTTTTTGAAAAATCACGCAGGGTACCATCTGATAGAAAAATTTTCCAAATTACCATATAAATAGTAGTAGAGAAAACATATACAGCCAAGAAGAATTAAACTCATAACCAGGAGGTTAGTTATGGGACCTTCACTTTACTATTGGTACAGGGCTCATCGACAAGTCAAATTTATTTCGGTTGTGGTCAAATGCTCCAAATTTGAAACTGAAATAGCTAGAGGTGCAAACTTTGTCATGCGATATCAAAATTTTGAGATTTGAAAATAATTATGCTTTGTTTTGATTACTGAAATTTAATTGACAAAGAAATTACTAAGATATTTTCTTTGTAATGAATTCAATTTTAATTTACCACAATTTAGGCATAATGTAAATGACGATTTAGTATTATGCAATAATTAGTATTGACTTTTATTTCATGATCAAATGGTTTAAAATTGCCACAATAATTCTTAACATCCGGCTACTATATACAGCTCATAACCAACAAGTTAGGGGCCTCCATTTTTCCACTAGTATAGGGCTTATTGGCACGTCAAGTATATTTTAGTTGTGCCAGGTGCTCCAAATCTAAAATTTAAAATTGTCTTACTAGAAATACCTTGATTAAAATGGAAATAGCTAGTGGTGCAAACTTTGTGATAAGATTTTAAAATTTTGAGATTTCAAACAATTATGTTTTGTTTTGATTATTGAATTTTAATCAACATGGAAGTTATTAAGATTTTTTTTTATTTTTTAACAATCAATTCAAATTTACCACAATTTAAACTCCAATCATAACGTGAAGGATGATTTACTGTATTATTCAATAATTAGTATTGACTTTTATTTCATGATGAAATGGCCCAAAACTATCACAATAATTCTTAACATTTTGCTACTGTACAATAGAAAATTTTCTCAAAAATTAGCTTACTCCACGGTAGAAAAACAATTCCATTGATAAGAACCAAACTATGACTTTTACAATTATGAGACCTTCATCTTTCAAATAAGACAAGACCTCGTTGACAAATTGGACATTGATTTTATATATCTAAAGTTATGGTAAATTAGGGTTAAAAACAATGGTTCAAAACAAGTAGTTCTTCATACAACACAAGACGGGATCTTCTATTTCAAATAGTATTTCATCTCTGATTTCATACCTTTAAATACATGCTATGTGTATTGCATTTATTACTACATATTTTTATAAGAAAATATTTAATACACGTGGAATGTATTTAAAGGCATAGAATAGGAGATGAAACACCATTTGGAATAGGGGATCTCATCCCATACAACACTTACCCTATGATTTCATTAGGGTCTTCGGCAATAAACAACCTATATATTACACCATTTGGAATAGGGGATCTCATCTCATACAACACTTACCCTATGATTTCATTAGGGTCTTCGGCAATAAACAACCTATATATTACTGTAGTAAAATCTAAAAATAATAGAAGAAAATCTTCCTTAATTTTAAACATGTTCAGTAAAATCTAAAAATAATAGAGGAAAATCTTCCTTAATTTTAAACATGTTGTTTGGCCATGCTTACATATAGTGATGAAGAGACTCAAGAAACACATAATAAACATTTTTTTTTTCTTTCACAAATAAATATTGGCATGATTTCATTAAAAACTATCAAAAATTTCTATATTTAAGGAAACGTCATGATCCTATCCAACCTCTAATTGATTGGAATGGAATCATAATTAGATTTAAAAATTTATACGATGAATTAACATTGTCATGCGAGAATCGAGATAACTTTTGAAGGTACATATTGCTCACAAAGGATGCATACTTTCCCATTTTATCAGTAATGAATTTTCTCTACCTTCTTGGATATGTATTGCATCACACCCTTAGTTGCTTTCGATAACTAATTTATTGTACTTTTTTTGCTGTAGTTGG
>JACFYI010003461.1:339998-373226 GCA_014898755.1 Handroanthus guayacan | reverse complement strand
ATGATTGCATGTGCATCCATCCATGGTTTCCATTATCTGCGAAAGTTACCGACACATCCTTTATAATGAGTGACGGTTTTATCTCGATATTGCAAGTGTGTAACTTTAATTGGATGATACTGGCTCAGTACCCACTAAGTGGGTGAAGAGTGCTCCTACTGAGACTTTAAAATGATTGTTTCTCAGACTCAAGTGAGTGGAGTGAGCAAATGCACGCTCTGCCTAAGCAATCGGCAACACCCAACAGCCACTCCTTGTGGTCATGTATTTTGCTGGTGTGGACTTTAAGATACTCACTTTGCTTTTACTCAGTTGACGAATGATTGGATGAGATACGTTGTTCATCTCATCATATCCATTGTTTTTGTTTTCTTTTATAACGACAGGAACTGCATTATGGAATGGTGTAACGAAAAGCCCGAATGTCCACTGTGTCGATCGCCAGTGACTCATTCGAGTCTAGTGTGTCTATATCATTCTGATTTTTAACTCACCCAAGTTGCCGATATGATACACTAAGATGGAAAACCAATTGAACAAAACCCAGCGGGAACAGCAATAAACTGGCTTCACATTTTTTGGCAGTTTATGTACAGGCACGAGATCATCGATGGACCCAATTTCTAATCTATTAATAAAGGGTTTTCAAAGTGTTTTAATATGTCAAGAAAAATATTTAGTAGCAGTGCTCGCACTATGGTTAATAGTCGTATTTTGATGTAGTGATATAATGAAATCCTCTCTTTAATTACAGTTAGATTTTTAATCATGGCAGCAAGGTGTAATGCCAGTGCATACAAAAGATGTACTAATTACTCATAATGGGATATTATCATTTTAGCATATTTGTTTCTCGACTTCTCATTTGAGCGTGTTTGTGTTGGCCTGAGATTTCTTAATTTAAATTTTTAACCAATCTCAACCCTTTCATAACTTTTGCTTTGTGAATTATTAGTTTAAGAGATAATTACCTCAACATCCGGTAAAGTTAGTCACAATTATTAAAATTTTTTGTGAGATTCAAATAATTATTATTATACTTGTTATTAGGTTAGATAATTATAATTACACTTTTTGGATTTGCACATAATTATACTTAGATCCTTTTATTTAAGAGTTTGTTTGTAACGTTTCAAAATTTTTTGGGAATTTAATTGGAATTATGTGGCCGTTGAACTAATATTATAAAATATTATTGTTCAAGGAGTGTTTTGATCACGGGCATAGATGGTTCATGACTGTGGTGAACTCGTTCCATAAGATGTTATGTTTTTTCTAAAGTTTAGGAAGTGTAGAGGTAAATATCCCTAGAGATAATTACATGAAAGCTAGGAAGAGGTGAAATGGCACTGGTCTATTAATTATTTTTTTATTATGGGCGAAAGTGGTAGAGCTAACAAAACAATCAGGATAAAATTACTGTATCGCCCCTCCCATGCCGTTTAGGGTTTCCCAGTCACAGTTTTAGTTTCAGACTTCGAACAGACAGACATACATCTCCGTTACACAGCGGCGGCGAGCTGACAAACCATGGCTACTCAGATGAGCAAAAAGCGAAAGGTTAGTCTTCTCTTCTGAATTTTTAGTGATAAACCGGGATCAATCTTCAGTTGCTTCGAATTATGTATTTCCTATTATATGAATTGTGTAATTATGTATAGTTTGTTGCTGATGGCGTGTTTTTTGCGGAGCTGAACGAAGTTCTGACTCGCGAGTTGGCGGAGGATGGCTACTCCGGAGTCGAGGTTCGAGTCACACCGATGCGTACCGAGATCATTATCCGAGCTACTCGTACTCAGAACGTTCTCGGTAATCTATGCATACGGGTTTAAGTGCGTATATGTTGATGTATATCTGCAGATATACTGAATTTGTGTAAGCTTTGACGCTCTGATTAATTGAATTTTGCTCTGTGATTAAGATGGTTGCCCATTTGGCCAATTGATTGTATGTGATAGCAAATTTGATCGATTAGTTGTTAATCGATGGACTTATATAGTTTCTCACTCTATGTTTTAGATATGAGTGTTTGATGCTAATTCTCTAGCTGTGTGAGTCTGTATATTTTACTTGAATGTTAGATGATTTAAATAAAAATTGTTTGACTGTAGAATAGAATCTATATACACATTATTGGATAGGATTTGGTACATGAGATCGAAAACTTATGTCTTTCTCTATTCACATTTAATTTAGAAATGCACGATGAATGTGTTTTTACGGAAAGGTTTCTTTTTCTTACATTTGATCAAAACATTTGGGTGTTTCTTCCTTTCAGGAGAGAAGGGTAGGAGAATTAGAGAGCTGACTTCAGTTGTCCAAAAGCGTTTCAAGTTTCCAGAGAACAGTGTGGAGCTTTATGCTGAGAAGGTCAACAATAGGGGCCTGTGTGCTATAGCTCAGGCCGAGTCATTACGTTACAAGCTGCTTGGAGGCCTTGCAGTTCGGAGGTATACATCTCATGTTTTTTAACTTACTTTTCTTCTTCCATTAAACAGATATACCATGTCAACTGATTAATGCTTTACGATTACTTATTTATTTAATGTTCATAGACTAGTTTATTCAATGTCATAGTCATGGGAAGTCGGCAGTCATTTGTAAGGACTAATCTGGCATTCATATTCCCCTTTCTGCCTAGCAGACAATTCTTTTTTCTCCTCTGATCAATTTGGCATTAGAAATTAGATGTATAGTTTGAAGCACATGCAATAATATTGAAATAACAGGGTATAGATCCGGTTTCCCTTGCATTTTCTAGTATAACCTAGATGTAGATTGAACGATCAATATCATTGTCATCGTTACAGCGAGTTGGCAGTAAAAGGTGCGTACCTCGTGTCTGAAGGTGACTAGATCTGATATTCCCATTTAATCTTGTGTTGGAGGGACAACTGATTTTTCTTCTGACAGAATTAAGATGGGAAGATAAGAAACTTAATTTGGAATATCAAGGGCTATTTTCCTGAAGCATGCTTGTAGATCTCTTCTGGGATGTTGTTGCGCAGACTGCTTTCATTGGCAATGGACGTAGTAAATTGCTTAAGTCCCCAACAAAGTAGAGATGTCATTCTTTTTATGCATCTTTGAAGTCTTTCCTGTGCATACCCAAGTATTTTGCATTTTCTCAATATCTGATGTGTCTTTTTATTCCTGGTGATATCCTAGTATTTTTTCTAAATTTGTTAAGTCACAATACTGTCTCCAACTTTTAAAGATGATGCATAGTAACTTTGACTAGGCTCTCAATCTTACAGTAGTGTTTTATTGGCAGCTCTTTGGTCCCTTTTCAAGTTTTTTCTTTTTCTTTCTTTTTTTCGCCCTAAAGATTGGGGCTATATGATTTCCCAGATCGAGAGATGGACTCTGTCATCCTTTTAGATTCTCCAAAATGTTTCGAAATGATGTTTATGAAATTAATTCAAACTACAATCATATGTAAGCCTGTGTCATCGGCTCGGCATCCAATTATAATCTGCTTAATGGAATTGGGTAAAATCAACTAACGTTTTTGCTTTATTCTCATGCTGTAGGGCTTGCTATGGTGTTTTGAGGTTTGTCATGGAGAGTGGGGCCAAGGGATGCGAGGTAGGTTACAATTTTTTTCCCCATTTTTGTTCCATGGCAAAGTGGCTTGTATTATTGGGCCTGATTTCAACTTATTTCTCTGTAGGTGATCGTAAGTGGAAAGCTCCGTGCTCAGCGTGCCAAATCTATGAAATTTAAAGATGGGTACATGATATCCTCTGGGCAACCTGTCAAGGAGTACATTGACTCAGCTGTCCGGCATGTTCTACTTAGACAGGTCAGTTTGTTTCACTTGGTCTGCTTGTACTTTGTGATGTACTTAGTCTAGCGATAATGCTGTACCTAGTCTAGTGATAATGCTAAACTTAGTATAGTTCTTGGGTTTGGTATTATTAAAGAACTTCCATTGTTCCTGGGTTTTGTATTATTAAAGAACTTCCTGTGTACTTAGTATAGTTGTTGGGTTTATATTACGAAGTATGTTAATGGTTTTTTACATTGTCTTGATCTCTTGGATTGAATTTTTCAGGGTGTACTTGGTATCAAGGTCAAAATTATGCTCGACTGGGATCCGAAAGGCAAGCAAGGGCCGATGACACCTTTGCCGGACCTTGTTACCATTCACCCGCCTAAGGAAGAGGAGTATATTCCTCAAATTGTAGCACCTGCAGTTGAAGTAGTATGAAATCTAAGTTGGTTTGCTTGCACCCAAGTGGATGTCCTTGAGAATGTCACTCCGTAGTTTCTGGCTCGGCAGCATTTGTCGCCTTGCTCTGTTTTACTGTAAAATGATGCTAGTAATAACCACAATAAGTTGCCTAAAAGCTGCGTACTGAACGGGTAGTTATTTACTTGCTCTCTTTTTTTCTTTTCTTTTTTTTTTTTCCCTCAAATTTCATTTTATGAAAAACCTTGTAATCAAACTATTTTTTTCCTTTTTCTTTTTTTTTTTTTGGCGCCTTTGTAATGTTTATTGCAAGACAAACAAGGAAAATTAGATCAGGGTTGAAAATTGTGGTCCAAATATCACTTGCTCTTTCATGCTGTGGGTGCTGCAAAGTGGAGGCTTCGACGTGGCTAAAATTTTCTGGCCAAGGCGCTTTCCACCAATTTTTCCTGCTTTTGGTTATGAACGTGATGAATGTTTATTGTTTAGTTTCAAGGTGTAATAATGGTAATTTTGATCATGGTGACATCATCCTTAGCTCACAATACAAAATATCATTAGCGGCAAGTGCAGAGCCCAATCTTCATCAGACCTCTGTATATATTTCTGTTAGGTTAGTTATTATATTGCCTAAACTTATCATTTTTTCAGTATTTATATGAAGTTCTGTGCAAAACCCAAGTCCGGCATTTGGTCTGCAATTTAATGTCATTTATGTTTTTAAATCACATCAACCGTATTAACGGGACATTCGCCTTTGGGACAGTGAAGATATTATTTACCGATTTCCTCAGTTGAAACGTTTAAGGGAGAATTATTACCCAGCCGAAGAATTGTTTGTGAATGACGAAAACTATGGCTAGACTAACACAGTTTTTACTTCTTCTTCTTCTTCTTTTATTTTTTTATTTTGTTCTTTTGTGGAATTCATCAGCAACTTTGAAGTCGCCAGGGAAATTGATTTGATTACATAACCAAATAATATGGACGCAATTGAAGCCGCATGCCATTGGAAAATATAATTAAATTATTGAGCTAGTGTGGCCAACACATGTCATGCTACACATGGTCCATGAATCAAGTCGTTTTCAAAGGCTGCACAATCATCTTGGGCGTGTTAATCTTCTCCTATGGAATATACCCACGGATTAAAAAGAAAGAGTTCCCAACATACATGCATATAAACTATGTATTAAACATCATATCATATGGAATATGAGGTATAAATGAATAAAGATTTGGTGCAATGTTTCCATGTCTATGTTTTAAGCATACTCAAATCATTACATATGATATTGAATATTAATATTTTAGGGTTTGGCATGCAAGATTTATAGTGGAAATGACCATGAATGAAATAATGCATTCCATCGCGACAATAGAAAAGAGAGAAGCATAATTTTGATCCCTTGACTTTGGTACTAAACTAGTTTTAGTCTTTACTAGTTTTTCACTCAACATTTGATGCCTTATGGTGTCAGAGTTTAACGCAATAAGTTCAGTTGTAATTTCCCTTTAGCATTCAACGTTGTTGTAACGTTATATGAGTTTATTAGGATTTTTTTATGTTTTTTTGGAAAGAAAAACATATAGAGAAATTATGAATGATAAAAGCGTGAAAGATTTTCTTCACTAATAATTTTCAAAAGGTGACGAGCCAAAATTGTGAGATGGAAAATTTGAAGGACTCAAAATATAATTTTCCCATAAAATAAGTGTTGAAAGATGTAATGAAGGCACGCATGCATGTAGCAATTTGAGGAGATGATGAAGTTAAAAGCTTTGACCCATTAATTATATACTAATGGGATTTAAAAATCCATTGACTTAGTGGGGATAGTGACATCTTAATTAAGACAAGATTGAGAACTATCTTTCTTTATTATTATTATTTTTTTTTTCTTTTTCTTTTATTGAAGAGGAAAAGTCCCTGAAAATGATTGCAGCCGCCCCTTACAATACGATATAGCCATGTAATAAGGGATTATTTGCTTATATTGTGGATTGATTTCAAAAATATTTGAACACTTTTTGGGCTTTGTCTCCCCATTACAAGGTACACTAACAACCCAATGAGCACTTCTTTTTGCATATGTTTACCTTTTGAGTGACTACAATACCCCTCAATATGACTAGTTTATCCTTTCCCTTGAGTAGCTAGAGAATTAAATAAGAGGTAAGTATATGTGTCTTTGCATTTATATGTAGTTTTCTAGATAGAAAAGAAAGGGAAAAAAAGAAAAAAAGAAAAAAAGAAGAAGAAGATGAACAAGTAACTATAATTGTTGGCAGAAATTCTGTCTTACCACACTACATAACAAATATTATCAAGTTATGAATTTTTGAATTAATGAGTCGTGAAATGGGGACAAGTGTTCACTTTTTATTTTTATACTTGATAAGATTAGATATGTTTGAAGAATCAAGATGAGAAAATAACTCAATTTTGTACTATATCAACATCATAAGAATCCAGTCCTAATCACTATACTCAAGTTATTCTAAAAGTTTAGAGTAACAAATATTGTGATTAGTTAAGCGTGTGAATGATAATATATATTCATTATATTATTAAACTATTATGGCGAATTGAAGTCAATGGAGAAAATCCACATCATATGATCATGCATGCGTTTATGCTAATCCAACACATAAGGTGTCAAATAAACTTAAGTTATTCACCACATAATATGGCAATATGTATTGATGCAACATTCCTTAAAAGTTGACAACTTAAAACCCAAAACCACAAAAGGAAAAAAGGAGGAAAAAAAAAAGTCAACTTGCAAAACAAAAAACAAATTTGGAGTTTCTAAAAGGGCAAAAGAATAACATTGAGACAAGTGCAATAGATGGGAAGGTGGACACAAACTAGTTGGGGAAGGATATAATTAATGGGATTTGTGGGAAGAGGAAAAAAACGAGTGAAGAAAAGAAAGTGGGCTCTCCACAAAAAGGAAGATGATAATGTAGTTAGTGGAATAACCGCACGCTTGAGAGACACAATCCTCTTAAAACCATGTAGTAGAGGCTGCTCCGTTGGCCCACCAGCTCCCGGCTGCCGCCTGTCCGCCCCGTCAACCGCCATCATAATGTAGCACGCCTATATTTTCTCCACTCATTCTCCACACACACAAATATATAAATTTATTTTGTTGAACCTACTAACTTGATAGTATTCATTTTAATCATTCGGATTAATACTTGATCGGATATTATCATATAGAGAATTCAATACATTTTAAAGTTCAATTATTAATGTGCATTAAATATATATTTTTTATTCATAAAAACAATTAGTTATACATTTCTCAATTCAATTGGCATCTAACTTTAAAAAATAGAATAAAAGATTAAACACACTTCAAAATAAAGAGCTTTTGCAAGCATCCATCTCGTGTCAGGTTTAATTTGCTAAAGATACCTTATGAAAAAATAATTAACACCTAAAATTAAACCTCATGGAATTGTTAAAAATAGAGGGTGCTTGAGGAACTATATTTATATAAGGAGATTAATATTATTTTACAAAGTTCTTAAGTAATGATAGGGAGCAGTAAGCTAATTAGTTTTTGTATAAGATTTCTTTTTGCTAATTTAAAAAAAAAAAAAAAAAGATTTTTTTGACAATTACATATAACACAAGCTTTTTTTTCCCCCTAAAGAAAAAAACTCTTAAAATAATCAATCGAAAATGCAATTTCCCATAATCACTAACTGTATCTCCTCATGAAATACAGAACTCTCTTATTATTAGTTATTATAAAATTAGAAATTGAAGACAAATGTACCGCACAATTATTCCTTAATCTCATCGTCCTTGTCTGCGCGCGCGTTACTGTATACACATGTACATATACATACACATACGCACAGAGTGGAGGTACATGTGAAAATGGATGTCATCAAGCATGGTACAAATTGGGCCCACATAAGTCACGCGCTCCAATAAATATTTGTGTTTCTCCTAACTTCTCATTTCAGAATATAAATTGCGCATGCTTTTATGGTATACCTAAGTTGTACATTTTCATACACCTAAATTTGGCACCTTTCAACCTTATCCAAATTTATTTCAATTTAATTCATAATAATAATAATTATACAATACATTATACAATGCCTTTAATATAAGATGCTAATCACAAAATCAATATGGTTGAGTCTTAGCTAACTTAACCTTTAACGTACATGTAATATTAGATTGATGATGCTTAGAAACATAAATTAGTTTTGTGTCTCATATTGTGTGACTAAACTTGAATTATTCATTCAATAATTACTTTATATTTCCTATGTGATTAGTTCGCTCATCTTTTCGTGATAAAAAATTAATCTGTGTAATTAAATTTTAAAAAGATATCCTATTATATATATAAAATCAAGAAAATAAACTTTTAAAATTGATGATTTGCAAAGTCATCATCAAACATGAAAAACTCAGCTGTATCGAAATATTAAAATTGGCCAATAAGGGGATTGTACGTAACATAAAATATATCAGATGGTGAGAGGAAGACAAAAACTAATTACAAACTGTATAAATTATTTGACAACAATTAGTATCATGAAACATATTAACGCACGTATTATAACAAAGAAAAGATTATACATGGCTTGATATCATATTCATGTAACACGAGGACGGACAAATTAAAGTGGGCATTAAAAGGGACAAGAAGAATAATTAGTTAAAATCTTCTTATGTGGGGGCATGCAAGATTAATTTTGATTAATAGATTTAGCAAAGTACCAATGTAGCATGGGGTCTAGCTAGGCAAACAGTGATGACAAAAAGACAAAAATAGGATACATTGGATATGGGGGTTGCCATACTTTCGGATGTGCCTATAAAATAGTGTTTTGCATTTACCACAAATCTCACTCCCAAAAGTCTAAGCTATTTCTCTATCTATCTTCTTTGTTTGTCATATATATATATATATTTCTTTCGTCCTAAGTTGAAAAGAATTAATAACTACTAAGATGGGTGAAGCTGTGGAATTCTTACATTACAACAATGGTTTCTCAAAAGTGCACTATGAAACAAATCACATGATAATGGAGCAAAATGAAGATCAGCAGGTGGAAGAGGATTCTTGGTTTGAAGAAGAGATTGATGTTGATCTCAAGTGGTCTTTTGCTTTGAATAGGTAACTATTTTTTGTTTCTTTTTTTCCTTGTTCGTTCCTTGAAAAATAAATCATATTACTTTATATTCGAATTCAATTCAAAACTTGTTTAAACATGATTTTTTTTTTTTCCTCATAAGCCTGACTTTCATAGAAAAAGTGATAACATATTGAAGTTATTCGCACTGGACCGATTATGTTTGACTCAATTAAGTTTAATCCTATTACTTTTTCTATTAACAAGCAAACTACTAAGCACGAATAATTTTTAAAATGCATTTTAAGTAAATTTAAATGGCTTATATATTTTATTTTCGGTAAACTAATTTTTTTGAAAGACAAAATTTAGAAAATCCGCTGTAATAGACACTAAGCCTTCTTATATTTCTGAAAATAAGGACCTTGCCACCTGGAAAAGGAGTTAAAATGCATATTTTTTAAAGACACATGTTAATGTAGTGCCTATTATTCTTTCTTCGTAAAAAAGTCTTTAATCCATTTCGTCTTTCACAAGGGAGTAAAATGCAATTTACTCGTTTATTTTCTAGATGTCTCTCTATCAGCACGAGAGCATGTAATTGATATTATGAACTTCAATTTTAATGATTTTGTCTATATATGCAAATTTTTCTATTTTAATATGCTGTTGGAAAGTTTAGAGTTCATGTGAGCAAAGTACCTGATTTTACAAGAAATAGTTAACTTAAATTCTTGATTTTTGTTCCCCCTCCAATTCTTTCCAACTAGATGCAAGTAAATAAATAAATAAAAACTTCCTTTTCTTTTTTCAGTCCTTTTTTCTTTGTTCTCGATTCTTTCTCGAATCACATTAGACTTGGTTTCTAGTTCATACATGCTTTCTTCATTAGCAACTCCATTACAGGAAAATAAAAGTGCTCTGTATTATGATTAGTTTGAAATAATGAAGTCATTAAAGTTACTGATTAGCTGTTTACAATTAGTGTTTAACTTTATTCATGCGTGATTAGTGTTAAACAGTAAAATCACTATCGTGTTCCTTCCTCTTTCCCCAGAGTGCTCCACCGAGGAACCAGTGAGTACCAAGACATCGCTCTTTTGGACACAAAACGTTTCGGCAAGGTAATAATTAATATATATGATAATTAATTGATTATTTAACTGTATTTTGCAATAATTACGCATGATACTGCTAATATTAACTTATAATTATTGACTAAGTGAATAAAACAACTATATTATTATATTTCTATTGGTGTAATTAATTAATTAATAGTTGTCATTAATTTATGCAGGTGTTGGTAATTGATGGGAAGATGCAAAGTGCAGAAGTTGATGAATTTATTTATCATGAATGTTTGATTCATCCAGCCCTCTTATGTCACCCCAAGTAAGTCGCATTTATATGTTATAATTATAAATCACGCGTTATGGTTATCTTAATCTACTCCCCTTTGACTCTCTCTCTCTCTCTCTCTCTCTATATATATATATATAAATATGTTATGGTTAATTATCCAAATTTTTTTGACTTATCTATATCGCATTCCAAGGTACTCCATGTAATCATTTTGCGCATGCACGTTACAGTATGTCATGGACTAGAAAATAATTTTACTTATATTTTACTGATATATTTCATAATTTCATATATATATATATATCTATTACAAAAGAACAATAACGCAGAATTTCTATGTTTTATTAACTCAATATTTATGTGGTTGCAGCCCGAAAACTGTGTTTATAATGGGTGGTGGTGAAGGGTCTGCCGCAAGGGAAGCACTCAGGCACAAATCTATAGAGAAAGTCGTTATGTGCGATATTGATCAGGTATATAAGTATACAGATAAATTATTTCGTCTTTTATTCCATTTTATGAATAAAACATTTTATAGGAATATTAAGAGAAAATATTCTCATGAGCGATGAGTGGAAAATAAAAAAGAATTTATTGTGCAATGTATCTGACCTTACATTTGTAAGTGGGAATGTGCATGTGACCATTTTCTCAAAGTGGATTTTTGGATAAGTCATAATTATATTTTTTTAAAGAGAAAATTAATGCATTCAGTCTTACATCAATACATCATATCAATAACATTCAACATCATAACTAACAAGAAAATTTCTAATAAGACTACTATACAGTAAAAAATTAAGACTACTTTTCAGTAGAATAAAGGCCCATATGCAGTTGGTGGGAATCAAATTCATAACATGAAATTATAAAACCGTCTTTTAACCAATTAGGTTAGGATTTATAGGCAGACATAATGATATAGAGTATTACATATTGATTGATATTTTTGAATTTTTGTTTCCCATTTTACCCACTTTTTTGACAACCTTAATCCCGGTATCAAGGGGACAAAGAAAATCTCTTTTAAAGAAAGGTTGTCTTTTGTTTACCAGAGTTTTCTACTGATTTAGCGGAATCAATGGGCGTGATTAAAACAGATCAAATCATAATTAAGGTTACGAATATGGTAGTATGAACTTTATTAGCTTGCCAAATATAATTAAATTACAATTTGATTTATAAAATAACAATTTGTAATGAACAGTAATGATTCTAAATGCATCATAAGTATACTAATTACGTAATATTTATCACTTGCAGGAAGTTGTTGATTTTTGTAGAAAGCATCTCACGGCAAATCATGAGGCTTTCCAAAACATGAAACTTGAATTGGTCATAAATGATGCCAAGTAAGGATTCGTCTCGCGGTTAAGAATAGGGTTTCAATAATTTCTTTTATAATTTTATATTTAATGACTGATTAATGTAAGATTAAGTGTTTGATAATTGTTGGTTAATTATGAAGAGCTGAATTGGAGGAGAGGAAGGAAAAATTTGATGTAATAGTGGGAGATTTAGCAGATCCAGTTGAAGGAGGACCTTGCTATCAGCTATATACAAAGTCTTTCTACGAGAATATTCTCAAGCCTAAGCTTAATAACAAAGGCATCTTTGTTACTCAGGTGAATTTTGAACAAGTGTTTTTGTATTTTTATTTGAATTTTAGCTATTCCGGAGTGTTGAATTGGTGCTTCTGGTTCTAATTTTTTAAACTAAAAAAATATGAAGTTAAAATTTAAAAGCAACTCTTACCTAATTTTTGCATCTTTTACCACTTTTAACTATTATTTTTAAATAATTCACACCTATAGGCCTATTTGGCCTGCTGTTGGATGTGAGAATTGACTGAAAAACCCATCATGTGCAATCTGGAATTAAGCCATGAATAATGATTGCACTTGAGTGACACTTTTTCAAAATTGACTCCATATAGTCTATCGCATCATAGTCAGCTCCATGTGGTTTGGACATCACAATTGATTTTAACTGCAACTTTCACCACAACTATTCCTATAATATTTTTACTTATTAAGAAAGTAAAATCTCTTGCACACACCGGTCTGAGTATTGGAATCTTACATTGTCTACAGGCTGGACCAGCAGGGGTATTCACTCACAAGGAAGTCTTCTCGTCAATATACAACACCATAAAACAGGTTTTCAAGTGTAAGTAATATTGATCCTCGTCTTGACGATTTGTGCCTCAAATTCAGGCCATTATTGCTTAAATTATATGATGTCATGCAAGTAATGTTGTATTATACACAGATGTTCGTGCTTACACCGCTCACGTGCCATCGTTTGCTGACACATGGGGATGGGTTATTGTAAGTAAACACGCTTTCTACATTCTTGCTAACAACTAATTGTCTTTATGTAATATTTTATGAAATAAACGTGTTTTTGGATATTTCAGGCCTCTGATCACCCACTCCGCATTGAAGCTGGAAACATGGACACCAAGATTGCAGAAAGAATTGATGGAGAACTATTGTATTTGAATGGTGCCTCATTTGTTGCCTCCACCATTTTAAATAAGACAGTTGCAAAAACGTAAGCCTTCAGAATCTATGCATGAAAACCTTACTAGTTTATACATTAATTTAATTTAAATTCGCCCAATCTATTTATAACTGAGTGAAACGGGACAGGTCGTACACATACAAGGTCTTAACAGGAAAATCATAAAACATGGTTAAGTTCAATGGGGTTGCCTAGCAAAATTTTTCGATGCTTAAGCTAGAAATGGTATAAGGGCAAGGGATGTCCAAGTGGGGACATATATAAAAAAATCGAACTTATCAAATGTGTATCTTTACCTTGTTTTCGTTGTGATATTTAATATAGGGTACAATGATAATGTCAAATCTACTTGATATCATCTCATCAATTCAAGTTTTCTCATCGGATGGTTGAGGTCAGATGGGTCGTTCAGGTCTAATCAGACTCTAACCTAGTCCATATAAAAAGACACAGACCTTGAAGCATTAATGGGTTTGGATTAGGAATAGGCATAAACGAGTCATTCTAGACTAGGTCACGCATCATGCATGCACAATGGTATATATTTTTTTTCATGTGGTTCCTGACCCTTAATATTGATTCAGGTTGAAGAACGAGACTCATGTGTACACGGAGGAAAATGCGAGGTTTATCCATGGACAAGGAGTAGCATATCGGATTTGAAGTCGGGGGAAGAGACTCCTGTATAGATGGAACAGAGGATCCTAAACTACGAGAATTCTTTAGGAAATTAAATCTAAGCAATTGTTAGAAGTTATTGTCGTTAGACACTACTTTGTCTTAGGTTTCTTGTGGTTGTTTGTTGTAGGACTATCTCATGTAATGCTCAAAAATCATGAGGAGTTCCTCCTTTAAGCTTTCAGTTTATATATCTTTTATTTGAATTTGCTTTTCCATCTTGGTCAAGACAAACAAAATCTTGCAACTTTGCATTATATTTTTGACGTCAACGAACTCAAATCCTAGAGTTTTAGGTCTAATTCAATTACCAAAAAACCCTAAAAAAAAGAAAGAAAGGAAAAACCTGATAACCAAGTTCAGATTCCCCTGATTTCATATGTGATTTAAAATGAACACGATCCAATTGACAACCTAGAGTACATCATGCTCACTCTTCTGGACCGAAAAGCCCATTAGGTTGAGCTTACGGCTGAGTCTGTGCTTGTCAGCCCAGTTTCAGAAATGTTTTCAGTTTTCTCAATAAGAAGCCCAATTGGTACTGCAGCTTGGGTACCTTGTGTTAGAATATGTACAACTAACGAAATACACATAAATCAATTTTTTATTTTTTTTTATATGGGTACATAAATCAAGTTCAAGAACAAAGAAAATATAATACAAAGTCACATAAATTAATAATGATTATTTTTTTGAATAAATTAACAATAATTATTATACTTATACAAAATTCTTAACTCCTCTTAACCGGATCGAAATTTGAAACACCAATAACAGCACCAGCAATAACACCAAACACAGCTGCACCAGCTGCAATGCTCAGCAGGAAATTCTTCAGCGACGGGGTTAAGCTTTCCGCCGCCTGTGCCACTTCCGGCACCACCACCGACGCCGCAATCACAGCCGAAGTTATTCCTGCGACCGCCTTTTCCTTCAATGAGGCTTCAACTCTGAGCTTGGCAACCCTTACTGGCTTTAATTTCTTCACCTGAAGAGGCTTGAAGAATGCTTCGCAAATCGGCGACTGTAGTCGATTCTTTCCGGCTGCGGCGGCTATCGGCATTGCCATTGAAATTGCAGCCATTCTTTCTAGAGTCTTTTATTTTCCTTTTTTCCTCACCTTTTCTCTTTGGTGCAACAATAGAAGATTCGTAAAATACAAGTGCCTTTTTAGAGACTTGAAATAGAGAATGGGAATGTGACGAGAAAATCAAATCAGAGATTTTTTGCGCTTTCATGGCATTCAAGCAATATCCCACGTGGCATGCTTATAACCATGGCTTGAGGGATAAGGCTATCCCCTAAGATTGATCCACTAAAATGGAGAGTTCCTCGAATTTCCATGGGGAAAATAAGTATATACCATCTCAAATTTCACTCGAACTTGGTTAATTATTACTTTATATATATGTTTATGAATATATTTTAGGGAACAAGGATTAAATTCCTAACAATACCACTTTTAGCAATGAACTTTGACTACTTAAACCCAATGGATTTAAATTTGTCCGGCAAAATAAACAAAAACTTAATGAGCCGGAATTGTGTTTTGCCATTTTTCTCACGGGAAAAGGTGTTACATCAAAAAAGAAAAGGACAAAAAAAGAAAAAAGGGAGAAATTGTGTTTGAAAATTCACATTCATGCAAACATATACTTGTTTCTCCCAACAAGCACTTACTAACTATCAAAAATTTGGCAGCATAAAAAGAGGCAAAAGCAGGAGAAAAGAAGAAAAATTAACTTGACTCGGTATATATCAAAGCCAAGTTGGTTAATTCTTTCAGCTATTTCTCCACAGAGTTAGAAAAATAGTTGATTCTTCTCGAGTAAAACTCACTTTCCAGTTTCTGATGTAGCCCGTTTAGACTCAACAAGATGAACTTCCTGAGGAAGGAGATCGTATCTGATATTCAGTTCTTCGAAAATTTTCTTCATCTCGAGAACCAGATCAGTCTTGCGTCTGCTCTTCTCTGCATAGTCTTGAAAGTTAATCGTATGATTGAAATAGAGAGCCATCTTAATCTTGTTCACGTTCTCAATCTCCTTCACGACCACGTTGTGATTAGGATGCCAATGTTGAGGATTCTTCTCCAAGTACCTGTACATTGCATACAACATGAATATCCGATTACAATCTTGATTCTGCTTTGAGGTGATTTTTCAATTCTCATGTTTTAAATCAGTACCTTGCCCCTAAAATAATATTGTCATGGTTTAACAAATAAGGATAATACGGTGTTTTTGTTATGAAAAAGCTCAAGCAAATTCTAAAAGCACTTGAGTTTTAGCTTAAACTTCATTAGTAAAAGCAGAAGTCACTTTATCAAATAACTCTCCCAAACAGTTCTAAGCTAGAATGCTTGCCAAACACACCCTAAGAAAATGTATTTCCTATGACAGTTTTCTCACAACTAATACAAAGAGGATAGAAGAAAAATGGTAAATCTACATACCTTTTAATTTTTTCCTTTAAAGTGCCTATTTTCTCCAAAGGTGTCTTGAAATCGATGGAGAACTCAAGGGAATCACCCATATCCGGGCTTCTATAGAAATTGCTAATAGGTTTGGTCGCCAAAACATTATTCGGATAGTATATTTTCTCATTGTCAAACTTCAAAAAGACGGTATTCAAGATATTCATCTCTTCCACAATCATCTGTAGAATTATGCAAAAAGTAAGCATGATTACTAATAACGAGTCAAATAGCCAAAGCAGGATGAGGCTCGTGAAAGTTACCTGGACACCATCAACAACACAACGATCGCCAACATCAAAAGGATGCATCAAAAATACGAATATGATAGCTTCAAATATAGTCTTGCATGTGTTTCCAAACACAAAAACGGCCAAAACAAGCTGTGATGACAGAACAACAAGCACTTTGGTGGTTGCTATACCAGTCAAGAGAAGCCACACAATTACAATCACTACAATTAGAATCCCTGTAACAAGCTTGTTTAATTGCTTCACAGCCGTTTTGGTGTCGGTCAGAGCATGCGCTAGGGCTTTTCGACCTTTGTAGACCTTCAACTGTGCAATATTAATAAGACAATGATGTAAAAAAAGATCAAACTTTTGCATTTAAACAACTCGAGCCATCATGTAACCATGGAAGTTAGTGAATATTGCAGCTTTAGCCAATTCAAAAAGAAGATTAATTTGAAGGGATCTTTCATTTCCCACGCTTTCTCCCTAGTTATCTTGCATATCCATTCATTTTAGAGCATTTTAAACCATTTTGAGAACTAATTCCTGTCTCAAGACAATAAAAAAGAAATAAGGCAAAGAAAGCTGAAATATATATATCCACTATTTGAATTTAACAAGATTTTTGCAAGAGATTGCATACCACCCAGTCGGTCAAAGTTTTTCTATCGATCTGCCCCGTCTCAGCCACATCAATCATTGGAAAAACAACCTCCACTTCCTCTTTGATCATGAATCTGCTTAGATCCAATTCATCTATGTACCTGTACACAGAAGATTATTACACAATAGCGACGATGCAGGAGTTTTATCATTCACGGTGTGATATACAAAATTCAAGTTTCAAAAGATGGATTTTGCTCACTTGCAACCGGGCTGAGCTACATTTCTGAAAATGTGATATGCAGCAGCAATTGCTTCCTCCTCGTTGGTAATCTCTTTATCTGTTTTTTCATTGCCTCCATCATAGACACTTTCGTCTATTGTATTTGAAAGAGTCGTCAGACCTGAATTAGATATCACGTCAACTAACATCTTCATGGTCCAAGCTGAGACCTTGTCTTGCTTCATCTGATGAAGTTTATTTATATCAATCACCTCTTTCTTTTTCTTTTTCTTTTCTTCACCTTCCTTTTCCTTCTTAGCAAAACGAGGACTAAATTTACTTATATTGCTCCTCGTTTTGCCAAACATGTTCGTTGACTCCATAATTGGTGGCCCTGATAGAGTTAGGAGAATGGACTGATGGAATATGGATTCTTGAATCCTATCAAAGAATGTATTTACGTGAAACGCAGATGCCAAAATCTTTAGCAGCAGAGTTTTTAAAAGCCACAAGAATGCACCGATTAGTAACGAAGCAATACTCCAAGTTATGAAATCCAAGATCCGGTTGGCCAGAGGGGATCGCGTGACCCCCTCCTGGAATAGCAAAACCCAAGTGACGAGCACCAACGCCAACCAAATACAAACCTGAACGCTCTTCTTCAGACCATGAACAAAATATAATACCTTTTTCTTGAGCAAATAGTTTAACTCAATCAATAAAACAATAAAATGCATTAACCATTCAGTAACCAATAAGCCATTAAAAGTCACCAAAACAAGCACAAGCCACCTCCAAATTTTTAAGCCCCAAATTGTCCAATGTTGCAACTTATCAACAGTTAAGCTGATAATCAAACACCCCAGAATGCAAAGAAACAGAAACCACTCAATCAAAACCTTGGCTTTTACTTTCCTATACTTCATCTTCCTCATACTGCTGACTTTGTTGTATATTTCTTCATGCTCATCCACTGCTCCAAAACCACCGGAAGATGAAACAAACGACGTCTTCGGACTTGCGGACATCACTCTACTAGTTTCCATGGCACTAGCATTGCTATTATCAACCACAGCACTAGGTGAACGCCGACTAGAGATTACATGATCTTCTGTTAGTAGCCCATTTTCAAACACTGTACTATCTGTTGCCACAGATTGTTCACCAAATCTTGATTTGGGCTTTGAGTAAATTGACCTTGAAAGCGTTTTTCTACGGGTGAGATTCTTCCCATCAGGGATTTTGGGAGGCTTATCGGTGCTTGGAATAAAACTTGCAATTTCAGGTGAAGGGCAACTTACAGGCACAGAGTTTTGAGCACTAAATGTTGAATCGTTCGATAATCTATGTGGTGAATCAACTGATAGTTTATACTTTTGGTCCTTTGAAGCATCTGGATTTGAAAATTTTGAATCTTTTTCATCTGCACGGATGTTAATGGTTATATCATTCATGCTTATTTCTCTGCTTGTTCTTGGAGCTTTACCATTTGCCTCCATTGAAAAATGCAAACCTGCAAAAAATCAAACACATAAGAGTAACAAAATGATATACATGTCCCTTGACTCGCTCTTATGCACGCAATAATTCTGAAAAATGTGAAAAGAATTTAACCTCCCCGGAAAGGAAACAACCATTTTAAAAATATAAAGTTCTTGAAATTGAAGTAAATGGAGAAAGAAATTAATGAAAATAAAACAGTACAACCACCCCAGTTAATTGCACTTTTCTATTTTCTTCTAGAAAAAGCCCAGCTGCTTTATTATCAAGAAAAAGCTATGCTTAAGCTGTTAATGCAGTATAACATACACATAAACACTATTTTAACTCATCTATACACAAAATCATTCACAACTTAGTGACTAAAAGTTATATTTTTTTTGACTAAGTTATAAACTCTTTTTCCTAGCTACTGGCGCCAAAAATAGTAAGAGACAAGAAAAGGGTTTGCTTCGTTACCGTAGAAGGAGCCGCCGGTGGAGCTAAATCTTGAGAAAGTTCAAGCAATGTGCAGAGTGTCCAGACCGCTCGTAGGCTTTTACACTCCTCACTACATTAATAAACTGACGTATATTAACTTTATTGTCAAAGTAACTGATCAAGAATTACTTAAGAACACAGTTGAGGTTTTTATACAAGATTATTGTTGAGAGAGTCGGAGGTGGTCCATGAAGGTAGGGGACAGGCGTTTGCTGAGGCAGCACAAAGAGTCGTGAGAAGGCTTATTTAAACACGGGAAGCCGTGCATAGTTAATGACTAGAATGGACGGTGGTCTAATGGGGGGGCTCGAAAGGATTCACAATTTGTCTTGCAGAAAGTGAATCCTTCCAGATTTCATTTTCCCAATGAAATAAAATAGGAAAAATGAGAAATACTGTATTTATTTAGAACATTATATAAATTCCCATTTTTTGAACTCACAATTTTATTCGAGTTTTTTAAAAAAGTTCGAATATCTTTGAGAAGAGAAAATCATCGAATTTATAACATTATTGATGGAACTTATAATGGTAGATATCTTCTCATTATCTGGTTCTTGGTCGTTTGTGATTCTCAATTACTTCTTAAATCTTAATTATATAACAAAATGTTATTTTGCAGACAACTCCTATAATTTAAGAAATTGCAATAGCACCCCTTGTCATGAATTTATATGATGGAAAACGTAACGAAATCTTTGTAATAATATTAATTTTTCTAAAAATTTAAAAACTAATAAAGAATTTACTTGTAATATTTTAGTCATTGTAATTTGGGCAAATGTCTAGGAGTATTGAGATAATTATTATCATTCTTATTGTGTGATTCAGTATTAATCTTAAATTGTACAACAATTATAAATTGAATTGGATTATATCTAATTGAAATTAAAATTCTTGTAACAGATAAAAAATTTCATGGACAAATTAGTAACAAGGGACAAAAATCCTATTTCGTAGTGCATGAATTTGGATGGTGACAGACAAAGCAAGCAAAAAATATGTCCAAAGCATGATCAAAATTCACTTTAAGCCAACATCAAAATTTCATTAATCATTTCAAATAATTAAGTACTAAGAAATTCTTAATAATCCCCATAATGATAGAGACCTCCAATATTTCCATCAAGATACATCTTTCCTTCCCAATTTAGTAATTTTATAATCCTCGTTTAATGATTATTTGTGGCACGCATCAACATCTTTTTATGTTTGCATGTGAATTTCATTTAAAAAGTATTTGTATATATACTTGTATGAAAGTATTAAATAGTAATATTCATGAATATTCAGCCATGCATTAAATGACCAGAAGTTCAAGAACCCGTGATTAAAGCTAATTAACACTACTAATTACTAAATATTTTTGATTAATCAAACATCATCATTTAGAAAACCTCATAATGTTCCTAGCTACTAAATTCAAGAGTAATATGCCAATTAAAAAGCAAAAAAAAAAAAAAAAAAAAAAAACATAATAGGCTACTCTAAGCTAAATTCTTTCCATCTCTTCAGAATAATCCTCAAAGTGGATGTAATATCACCAAAATTAGGTCTGGCTGAAGGTTCTTGATCCCATGATTGTTTTATTACTTGAATAACAAGTTCCATTCGGTCATCCAGCTTAGCAATTGTTGGCCTGAGTCCATTTTCTGCAACTTCCAAGGCAATCTGTTGATGGACACATAATAAGCAAGGGTATATATTAATGATATTTCTTTAGATTAAATAACATTGTAATAAAGTCAAACGTTAAGCAAATTACAAAACGAACCTTGTAAGGACCATAATCAGAATCAATGTAAGGGTACTCGCCGGTCATGAGCTCGTTTAATATGATGCCGAAACTATAAACATCACATTTTTCATCATAAGGACCGCAACGGATCACCTCAGGTGCCATGTAAACAAATGTACCTAAAACAAGATAGTCATATATTATCAATAGTTGATAATTTATAGGGGTTAAAAAATTTTGTCATTAAACTCTACGGGTCTAGTTATTTCACTACTTTTTAACTTTTTTCAACATACTAATGTCTAGTCTATGCATTTTTTTATCACTTATCCATATTTAAGCATTTCCAATAAAATATTCAGTTGAGATGTTGTCACATCATGTTCACGCCTTTTTTTGAGGATATTAAATCTCATCATTCAACTAAAGGTTTGCCTTTGTTTAATTTCAAGTCATGACTAGAAAATAACCATGATGGACAACGAAAATACATACCCTAAGAAAAAAGGACGTGCAAATTTCATGACACAATCTTGAAATATTTTCCTAAAATTGCTCTACCATGTGTAATTGACGCTAACCAAAAGTAAAATGTAAAAGCGCATATGACGTAAGTGATAAAAGTATTATTTTTGCTATTAATTTATTGAGGTTGTTTACCAGTTTCTCCAGTTAAAGCCTTTTCTCCATCAATCAAGAAACGAGCATGCCCAAAATCAGCAACCCTAACATGCAAAGCATCATCCATAAAAACATTACTCGGCTTCAAATCACGATGAAGAATCTTAGGCTTGCTTTCATGAAGGTACTGCATTGCTTGAGCAATCTCTAATGCCTTTTCAATTCTATCCTTCAATGGCGGAAGAGGAATCGTTCTTTCCTTCTGTCTTTTTCCTGGACCGTGAAGCCAATCTTTCAGATTAGTGCTCAAAAATTCAGTCACAATCCAACAATTTTCAGGAGGATCCAAACAGGCCCCCATCAGTTGCAACACGAAAGGATGGCGCTGTTTGGATAGGGTGTCGACTTCTTGGGCGAAGAAGCTAATTCCATGCTCGTTTGAGCGGAAGAAATCAGGGTACATACACTTGATGGCCACTTCGAGCCCTCTCCATTTTCCTTTGTATATGTCAGCGGTGCTGCCTTGAGCTGATAGGTGGAGGATTTCAATCTGTATATTTGATCATACGTAGTTTTTAATTCTGTTTGGATGAACTTAAACTTTTCGAAATATTTTATAAAATGTCTGGGAGCTTATAAGATAATTATAAAGTATTTGATAGTTTTTTAAAAAATATTTCACATTTCTTGAGATTTTGCCTTATTACACTCTATAGGGTTCGAGAAATTAAATTACATAATATTAGTTCAGTTGATGAAAATTTTACTGGAGTGCATAATATTATAATTAGACTCACGAAAAACTTCTAGAATATTATCGTAATTCCTATACTATATAGGTGTTTAGATAATTAATTAGGTCAAATTTTAGGTTGTGTTAATGTAATTATCTCAAGAACTGATATATACTTGCAAAAAAAGATGTTATGATGTATTTAGGTATATAGAATTATTAATTTATTTTTAGGATTCTTAATATGCTCCTTTAATTTTTTAACCATATTTATTAAAATTGACGTTACCAACATTTTGTAAGTTCCAAAATCTTATTCACCAAAATAATTCAACAACTTATTTTTAGAATAAGATATACATTTCAGATGAGTTTAGCTCTCAACCAATAGGAAATATGAACCAATTCATCACTATGTTATTATAATCGAAGGACAATTAAAGATAAGAGTAAATGACAAAATTAACCTCTTGAGGGTCGATGTACCATCCATTGACCTTGGCTTGATTTATGAGGGGAGCAAGATCAGGATGGGATTGGCCTGGAGATGGGCTTTCAGGATTGATAATGGAGCTGGTTATGGCGGGAGAAAGTGAGAACTCTTGGTCTTTGTCCTTGCTAAGTATGATACTCAAGAAACCATGATCTTGTGCAACTTGGAGACAATATTTTAGGAACACTTGTGTTCTTTCTAGCCTCATCTTGTACATGCCCTTCAGCTCTTTTTGCTTCTCGAGTTCCTTGTCTATTTCCTTCACCTTAAATTTACAGGACAAAAACTACATTTCTCAAAATGAACTAACTATAGCATATATTTCTTTTCTTTCTTTTTTTTCTTTTCAAGTATATATTATGTCATTAGGTGTTTCATTTTCTAAAATATTGTATTTGTACCTGTTGAGCAAGTTGATCAAGCTTTATTGAATGCTGCTCTAACTTGATGCTATGTGAAATAGCAGGTCCCATAACCATACAGTCACTAAACCGCCTACAAAAGCCTCTAGACATGTTGGTGGAGACGGTGGTGGTTGTTGCCTTCCTCCGTTGCTTGGAACTGGAAGTGTCGTCTAGGACTTTTTGCCGGCTAGGACTGAATGGAGACATTTTCTTATCAGGGGTTGTTCCATTGACACTCATCGTGTGTATATCTTAAACCTCAATAAAAATTATCAAAAATGCCAAATATTTTATTATTGAGAGTGAGATAAAAGCATGCAGAAGAGGGGCAAAACAAATAAGGCAAGCCCACAAGCCTAATGAATCTTATCTATATATATGTAGTTTGGGTTTTGAGTATTGGTTATGGGACAAATATGTGGCGGATATTCTAATGAAGTACTTATGTCTTTACATAAAAGTTGAATTTGATAACAAAATTTAACAAGGAAAGTTGGAAATTAGCTAGGATTAATTTGGACTAAATAATCCATTCCACCTAAATCTTTTTCTTTTTGTTGTCTTCTCTTAGTCTTTGATAACTCAGAAATTTCTTTATCTCACTTGGAAAAATGCTGCATTGTTTCATGTCTTTAGATTCTTATAATAAGCAATGCATTTTTGTGGATCATTTGATTGGTTGGTTGTTTGATTAATTAAATCATGGTATCTTTGATTGGGAACTTCCAACTATTTTTATTTAAGAAAGTGTTTTGTGTTATATACACTTCTCTATTTTAACAAAAGCCAAAGTAGTTTGTAACAAAATGGACGATGTTATCAATGATGTTGAGGGCGGTTTATTAAGCCACTATTGGTAGAGATTTTAATATAAGCAAGCTCTAAATATTATACAAGTAAATGTTTTCAAAATAATCTAAGAAATTAAACATCTTATGTGAAACTCTGAACATTGCCTAAGAATTTTGATGTCTATATGGTCATTAAAAGATGTTGAAAGCCCAAATTCATAAAGTATATGAGTAATGGTCTTTTTATATGGCATTGAACAATCATTATCTCATAAATTAATTTTTGATATTGAGTTAGACTCAAAGTCCATTTTTAATAAATTTGCAGATTTCCAGACTACCCTTCAAAACTTTTGTTGTTGTTATTTTAACCTAAAAAGATATTTCTAGTTCAAATCACAACGAGTGGGCCGAATTGGATGTCTGGAGGTCGCCACTAGATTATAGACCAAAGCCCAATAACTCGTAGCAATTGGGATGTACGGGGCCCAATTCTCCCCCCACTTCGGCCCAAACTCAACACTACAAGGTTACGCCAATTTCTTTTCCTTTTTCCAAAACGAGGAGGGAGAGGGAGAGGGAGAGGGAAGGGCAAAAGGCCTTTAAAAAAAAAAAAGAAAAGAAAAGAAAAGGGATCTCTGCGTGTTATAAAATTGCAGTAATTGAATTTCAATTCAAATTCGGTTAAACCTGATCGTCAATTACTGACCTAAATGCTTAATCTGAGTCATAAAACTTTTAACATGTATTTTAACAAAAAACTGATTATACTTAATCATTTTTTTTTTGGTCAAATATGCTTAATTTCAAAATTCTAAAAAATGCAATGCATTAGTGTTTCTATGATTATATCATTTAAAAATGAGCGCCTTTATTCAATTAGCAATGATCAAAGAATAACTGGAATGTTGATGGTAGATAAATTATCAACGTTCTTCAAGATTATGTGCCCTGACCCACAAAGATTGGTGCATCATCCTTGGGGGCTGCATTCTTCCCCACTTCACCTACCATTATAAGGAAGCTAGAAAGAAGAATCATTCTAAGAAAACTTCCAATAAATTTATTTTAATTGTATATCATTATATATAATAATAAAACAATTTGAAGCTTGAAAAAACCATCGTAAAATATTTTTCATATAAAAGAAATTGCATTAATAGAATAAATCATACAATAAAATGATTTCTAAGTGCTTTTTCTTGTAATTCACTGTTTGATCATGTTGAATTTACGAGAAAGTTTTTTTTTTATTTTTAAGAAAGAAAGGAGATCGATTAATCATATACATAGAGCATTTTGAGAAATTCGTTGATATAAAATGATGCAACAAAGAAAATGAAAGGAAAACACGTCGATAACTAGTTGAAGAATAAAGGAAGCAAATTAAAAGAACGTAATGGTTAAAGAACTAAATATTTATTGATAATATTACTTTGTAATGCCAACACTAATTAATATTAAACTGGTACTAACATAGAGTTTATGTGGAATTTAATTTGGTATTATGCAATAAAATACTCTTAATGAAAATTAGGTCAATTTTGTAATCATCCTGCATATGTTATAATTATAGTCCAAAACATTACATTTTACACTTATATGCAATTAATAAATTAAAATTGATTGTCCCTATGTTCATCTTTGGATTTATCTTTCCATATGATACCCCCTTTTGGTACTTGAACTCGTACTTGAGGGAGGGTATTCCTTGGTCCTCCCAAGCTGTGTTTTCAGGTTCAAATTCGAGCAACTTAATTGGATCGATGCAAAGAATCTTCTAGTACACTTTCACTACGCAACAAAATCCCATCTTCCTTCCAGATTTTACATTTTGTATTTTTTTTTTCTTATTATTATTTTTTTTTTAAACAACCATTCCTAGGGTTCATAAAATCCATATTTAACATATTAAACAAATAAAATAAAGAAGCCTTGAATTAGAAAATTGGGTAAATAAACGATACTATAAAGTAGCACGTGTTGCAGATGTCCTTTTGCTAGTTCTTAGGAATGTATACTTACAAGACACGCAGGTTTCAGAATTCTTACTTAAATAATTACCAGCTTCATATGTTATATATTTATGAACAGTGCAACTGGTGCGGTACTAATTAGGTTAACTTGTTATCACTGTGGTCCTGTACCTTAATAAGCATTTAACTGTATTAGGTCTATCAAATTATGTCGATTTTAATTGTTGAGCTAATAATTGTTATTATGATTGTTTCACTTTCATTTTCCAAGTTTGTCAACGTTGTGACCACTTTTATTTATGGATCTATGTATTACACACTAAAATTATATGGTAGGTAGATCTACCTGCAAAAGGAAATTGCTGTTGATATAATAAAAAAAAATATTTCTTTCTTTTTTTTTTTTTTTTGGAAAAGAAATGACTACATTCAATCATATAGTAGTGTCATGCCACTGGTGAATAAATATTACCATGCGATAGACAAGCATCACATGCCACTGGTGAGATTCAAAGTTGCATGTCTTTCCTATGAAAAGAAAAGGAGTGTCATTTTATCCAAAGTATAACAACGATGAGAATTATTTGTTATGTACATAGAATAGCGTGAAGTGTTGTTACAAACTTTATAAGTGGTAATTACAAAGCCATAAATAGTGGCAATAACAGTTAGGCATTAATATGGCAATTGGCATGTCATAATTGTATGATATATCCACAAGTTTTTGCATCATGGTCTTTTTTCTTTGGATAAGTAGCAATGAAATAAATCACTAGGCTAATGTCAACCAAAATCTTGGTTATCGTTTTAGAACTTCAATTTCATCACATGGACAATGGACAGTATATTGCTATAGCCAAATATCAATAACCAAGAATGATTTATTAAGTACAGATTGATGTACATTACAAGAAAATATAAAATGAATAACAAAAAATTGAGTGAAATTAAGTATGAAAATTGTCATGAATAAATAATAATATGTATTAGCTAATGAGCTCTAATAATAATGTCATAAGTTGATTCTCCTCGAATGCATGTGGAGTATTTTATTCTACTGAATAGTAACTTGGTTAGATTTTCTACTATATAGTAATTTAGTTAGAGATTTTTTTCTTAGTTAATGATTTTGAATATTATTGATTTGATGTATTGATGTTAAGAATCTGATGTATTAATGGTCTCCCTTAATAATATGTATTAACTCATAATGATTCTTATTTTGTCACTAATTATAATTGTTTTTGAGTAACAATAGTTTTTATTTTATCATAATATAAGTTATCATTATATACAATTAATAACACATATATATATTACCAAGTTAGTGATAATCAAAATTATGACTATAATTTGTGACAAAATTTTCATTTTCACTACGTTAACACTATGTTATCAATTGCAAATTGTAACTATTCAAATGTTATTTTCATCAAAATTAAACTTATTAAAATCACTATTATGATAAAATAAAGTATTTTTTCGCTTTCAAAAAAAAATTAGTTAATCACAAATTTGATGCTGTCGCTTGAGTTTTCTTCTACAAGTGGGAATTATATATGTTCAATAAATTTATCATAATGTATTTTGTAACTTAAACACAAAAGCTTATTCGTTGGTCTCAATCTTGCTAGTCGAGGATAATGAGTTTCCAATATTTTCTAAATCAAGGTTTATTAAATATAAGGAAACTTAATATATAACATGATTTTTTTTTCTTTAAAATGTCTGCTAATTTATAGTTCTCAATAACGGGACATGATCCCCTATTTCAAATTGTGTTTTATTTCCTATTCCATACCTTTAAATATATGGCATGTGTATGGAATTTATTATGAAATATTTTTATAAGGAAATATTCCATACACGTGACGTGTATTTAAAGGCATAGAATAGGAGATGGAACACAATTTGAAATAGGGGATCTCGTCCCCTCAATAACTGAAAAACGTAATTAGTGTAGCCTGCTTTTTTTGGAAGGCATATGTCTCATACTATTTGTAGGCTATTTCAATATTCTTCCTAAATTCTGGGTCGAAATTTCAGCATTCACAAATGGTCCAAAAACTAAGTGCATTTGAATCCATTATTAATTGTAATGACCTAACACACTAACTGAACATGCAACTACTTCATTGTAGTCACAGAAGCCTGAAATCTTAACTAAAAACAGTTTATATGTAACTCCAAAAGGGAAAAAAAAAAAAATGTAAGAATTTTAAGCATGCATATCACTTATTATATACCACATATCTTTGTGACAAAAATATGTTATCTTTCAAAAATTAAGATAAGAATCATATTATTTTATTGGAAATGCTCATAAAGAATGGATGGAAGTTTGAAACAGTTTGAATACCCTAAAATCACTACAGTCCCGTGACTGTGGAAATGCAACTGCGACCTTTATTACAATTTTTTAAGTTTAGGATAAATTAATGCTCCAATATTTAGGAAATCAATATTGACAAGACAAATAAGATTCTTACTAAAGCATAATAGAGGTAATTGAAAAGGTGAAGAGTTAGTAGCATTACATTCTTGACCAAATTCCAAGAAGGTAGACAGACAAGCTTTGTTTGGTTATTTATAGGGGAAGTAAATGTGTTGGGAGTAAACTGGTGGAATGTGATAAATATTTGATTTTATTCTGAAAGTTAAGTAAGGGTTGATTTGGGATGGAATAATATACTTGGGTTATTTTGGGAGGGTACACTTTTCATTGTAGCAGTTAATTCATGTTTGATTAGTCAAGTGAAAATGCAATTTAATAATCTTTTTTGTGTATATATAATAGTTTTTTTGACGACGTGAAGATATAATTAATTATTAATATTTTTTGTGTACATATAATTGTTGGTAAGTTTTTTCCCACAAATGGGAGTATTTTGGGAAGGTTTTGAGCCTTTTAGAAATATTTTCTCGTCTTATAAGAGAAGGATCATAGTTGGTTCTACGGCTATATTATGTAACTCAAATTTGTTATTTAGAGAGTGTTTGGCTAATGTTATTTAAAGTATCTTTGAATCTCCTATAATTTATGAGATATTTTTAGAATTTATAAGATGTCAAATCTTGTTCTTAAAATAAGTTATCAAAGTGTTAATAAAATAAGATCATTGAACTTATTACTTATATGATTTTAGTAGTGATATTTTTGCAATTAATATGATTAAAATTGAAGGCGATGTTAAAACTTTAAAAATAAGCTAGGGACTTAACAGAGCTAATAACAGACTTTTAAAAACAATTTACTAAATACTTCATGATATCTTATAAGATATTTTAAAAGATTTATTATTTGATATTATCTTCGGAATAAAATAATATTCCAAAAAACCATATATTAAATAAAGCAAAAGACAAAGAAATACTATCTCTCCCAAACAAGTGCCTCCGTTGAACACCATTTTGAAGCAACAAAAATTCCTTCAACTTCATTAAAAACAAGAAAAAGAAAGCTAAAGATGTTCACTTTCCCTATTCCCATGGGCAACATTTTCCCCCCTTTCCCTTTGCCCTTCTCATTTTGATCTCGAATCTTCATTTTCTCCTTTTTCTTTTTTGTTTTATCAAAATATGTCACTTGGGATCAGCCCCCATTCCCCCCTCCCTTTTTCAGTGCTTGTCTCCATTCCAAATCTTGCTTTTTCCCACAAAATCCCACATATATTTACATCCTCAAATTCCAAAAATTAGAAAGTGACATACAGTACCAAAGTCTGTATAATTTGATCAAAAGCATCGTAAAAAAAGAGGTCTATACTATACTTCAATTAAAAAATAAATAAATAAATAAATGTACAACTTAAGTAAAAACAAAACAAAAATCTTATTCCTATGTTATAATTTAACGAATCAAACGACTAGCAATAGCACGATTAGTATCCAAATTGGTAGTTTCATACACCGGAAGTTCTTCACAAAATCTATTATTACCAAACAACGCTAAATGATCAAGATTAAGCTCGAACAAATCTGAACTCGAATCACTCATTCCATCATCGTCATCATCCTCATCGTTGTCATGAATTTTCCTAAAAACGGAAAAATCATCGCTCTTTTTACCATAATACCCCTTTAAAGCGTTTTGTGCAGCCTCTTCAACATTCCTATAACTCTCTCTTTTGCTCAATTTCAACTCTTTAGGTGGCAGTGGAGGCCTTTTACGCTTATCAGAATCTTCATCATATATGCACTTCTGTCCACAAGGCCTTGAATCTTCATCAACAATCACACTCACAGGATGAAATCTGACCGTCCGTTGTGTCCCATTCCTCATTTTTTCCCTTGATTTAGGTGAATATTTGCTCAAACAAGACCGCGAAAATGACGAAGCTGATGAACATGTTGATGAGGCCTTTGGGGACTTCAAATCTTGAAGCCCTTTATTAGTATCAACATTTTTCGACTTTTTCCCATTTGCATTGTTGAAAAGTGAGTTTATAAAACTCGTTAGCCTTCCTCCTGGAGAAATAGGCTGCTTTACTTTCTTCAAATTGGCATAAATCTTCAAAGCCCTGAATTTGGACTTAATCAAATCATCTTCCCCTTTGTCTTTCTGATCGTTAAACAGAAAAGACTCTTCTTTTGGATCATTTTTCCGGGCCGACACACCGGTCCGAACCGGTTTAAGCCTTGTGGAAAAACAAGAAACTTTAGGCTTTGTTGTGGGATTTCCAAAGAATTCTGTGTCTGAAGATGAGAGTGCACCAGAACTGTCTGAAGAACTCGAAGTTGAACTAAAGAACAACAAATCATTGTCTTGCAATGACTTGTCTTTCTCAATAATCTCCTTTTCCATCCATTTCTCAACCAAACAAGCCCTTCTGAAACTTGCTACATCTCCAGTCTGCCCCTTCGCTGGTTTTTCCTTGAAATCCTCTGCTTTTTCATCATTTCCATCAATGGAACGGTAGATTTCATCAAGAAGGGTAGAGGAAAATGAAGGCATATTCTTGTGATTTTTTCTTGACTTATAATTTTCATCCCTATAAGTATACATTTTTATGAGTTTGTACAGGAAAAAAAGGACCGAGAAGAAAAGAAAGTATGAACAGGGGAAGAAGAGGTGTGTTTGGGGTAAGAGAAAATGTGGGGAAAAATTAAAGAGAAAGTGAGAAATGAGAGAAAATTGTGCCAAACTTAACTTAAGCTTCAAAGTTGAATGAAGAGAAGGGAATAGGAAAGAGGAATATAAAGGGTTCAGCACGCGCGGTCTCAATTTAAGGTATTGCCAGTTTGGCATTTGATTCTTGGGTTATTAACTCATTATTTATTTAATTTCCTTTTTCTTTTCAGCTAATTTTATGGAATCTTTATATTACGCGTAGAAAAATTGTATCAAATATTTAATTGTATGAATTGTATCATTTATTTGTAGTAAGTCATAAATTTCTTGATTCTGACCACATCCACTTAAGTAACAAATTTTCAATATCCGAATTTGAATTTTAAGTAAAATTATTTTAAGAAAAAAGAATTTGAAATTTCAACTTTTTAACCATAATAAGGGATGGCAATAAATTTATGATGATTACCTTGTTATAATTGAAATTTACAGAAAATTTTCTGAAATAAAGTTAATACAGATGAAAATATTTAATTATAGTTCCAATAATGTGGTTGTACATTGTAGCTAGTAAGATATATAAATGCCTTGATTTTGACCATACCTATTCAAGCAACCAATTTTCGATATTTGAATTCAAATTTCATGTTGGGATTTAATTTTTTTTTTAATTAAAATATCAACTTTTTGCCACAGTAAGAGGTGTCAATAAATTCATCATAATTCCTCTTTTGGTAAATAATAATTAAAATTAATTGATACCTTATAAATTAATATGGCTTAGTTCGATACTGGTATCAAATTGTACTCGAGTACTTATACAGCCCTTTACAAGTAACTGGATGGGGAACTCTCACGTGTAAGCAAGCGTACCGTAAACATATGGAGACAACACTGTGTTAGTCTATGAGAAGTGATTAAGAGTGGGCCCAAGTCCACATATACCTGTGGGGACAAAAATACTGATTTCTTGAAAGTGTAATTCAGTGGGAGGCAATTACAGAATCAGCCCTCGTTAGAGTTCTAATAATTGTTGTAACGCTTCTTTTCGAAAGAAAAAGCTGATGACGTTGGAAGATGGAATTTGGGAAAGCGTTAATGTGAACATATGAGTTTGTGGTTTTGGTAAATATTATTTATTTATTTTTTTTGGGTATAATTTGATTATGATATGATTCTAATAAGGATCGAGATCTTGATTTGTTCTTATGAAATCTGGTGTAATATTCCAGTAATGGGATATTAAAATCTCGATTTCTTTGATAAAGGGATAACTTATAGCCAAAGATCATAGGACTAGTTGAGGGGATTTTAATGATAATTTTTCGATGTTTAAGTCAGGTCTTAATGGTGATGTAATAGCAAATAAGATCATAGTAAAAGCCGATGAGTAATAAAAGGTTATTTTGTTTAAAATAAAGGGTTCATTTACAATGGAAAAATACATTACTCATACTGATCCACATCACATCATTATGACCTCAAAAGATACCAAATTAATAGTCCTCAAATCAAGTCATACTTTGGATCAAGTCACGACCTAAATACGAAGATATGGATTGGTGATTCTCGACTTGTTTGGTCATTAACTTGTTTTAAATGATCAATTTAGACCTTTATAAGCCTAACCATATCACATTAAAAATATTGAAGTCATCTGCGAACAATTGAATAAATGATAATATTGATTTTATTTGAAAATACACTCAAGACGAACTTTTGAGTTTTAATATATATGAGCAATTATGTTCCATTTTTGTTGCCTTATTCAAGGTATATACGTTTCTAATGAGCAATAAATAAATGGAGCAAATCAAGGAATGATGATTAAGAAGGCAGTTGCAAATGAAGAAACAAAAGATTTTGTCAAGGAGGATTTATAGTCATATTTAATTTCACTTTCCTTATATTAATTCAATATATTCTCATAGAATGCCTTTAATATCAAATTTCCTTGTCTGCAAGGCAAGTTAGGGATAAAACTGGATATATATATTATCCTACTTAAAATTTAAT
>JACFYI010003461.1:288927-300594 GCA_014898755.1 Handroanthus guayacan | reverse complement strand
TCTAAAATGGACATTGGTGTTTGTCCCTTTGAGTTCTTTGCATTCACATCTATGTTGTTATTTTCTGCCAAATACTGGATAATCTGCAAGCATTTCCATTCAACTTTTAAGGTGGAGGATGATCACAGGTAAAATATGATCCATACAAGCTAAAAGGATGTTTGGGTGATAAGTTCCTTGACGTTCACGGGCAAAGATTGATGTTATGATGTGTCTCATAAATTTTTCAAAAAAGAGCTTATAAGATCTCAAAAGCACTTCAATAACTTTAGAGGGTGTTTGGGTGAGCTTATAAGCTCTTAAAAACATCTTATAAGATGTCATGAAGTGTTTGGTAAAATATTTCAAAAAAGATCTTATTAGCTCTAAAAATATGGATAATTACCTCAACACCCCCTGAGGTTTGGTATAATTACCATTACACCTCCTGAGATTTGGTTAATTACCATTACACCCCTTGAGGTTTGGATAGTTACCATTACATTCCTTGAAAATTTTAAGCATTACAAGTAAACCCCCTAAATAAGGGGGTATCATTGTAATATATGCATAAGTTAAGGGAGTGTAGTTGTAATACATACATACATTCAGGAAGTGTAATTGTAACTTTGTATTAACTGAACTATACAGTAGGGAGTGTAATGATAATTAACCAAACCTCAGGGGTGTAATGGTAATTATACCAAACCTTAGGGGGTGTAAAGATAATTATTCCCTAAAAATAAGATGTTAAGAGCTTATAAGCTCTTCTTAGAAAAGTAAGGAGTTCCCAACTTATTTTTAAGATCTTAACATTTACTTTCATTTTTAACTATTTTAATTACAACATTGTCATTACTAACATCTTATAAGATAAAATATTTTATTTTATCCAAATACTTTAACAACTTATTTTTAAAACAAAGTCCAACATCTTATAAGCTCCAAAAACATCTTATAAGATGTAAGAGCTTATAAGATGTTTTAAATAAGCTTAGCCAAACACCCATAACTTATTTTATCTTATTTTATCCAAGCACTTTTACATAACTTATTTTTAAAGTAAGGTAATAATACTCCCAAAAACATTTTGTTGCAAGGTTATAAGATATTTTAAATAAGTTTGGCTAATCATCAAGTCACATAACTTTTTTTTTTCCATAAAAAAAAAAAGAAAAAAACTCACATAACTTATAACTAACTATGCGGAAACTGCTATCTGAACAATAAAACAATGCAGACAGATTCAGCTTAAAGAAAACTTCATCTTTACCTCAATTCGTTTATCCTTAACTGCCATATGCAGTATAGTGTTGCCATCATCATCCTTCCAATTAAGCAACTGATTCATCTGAAGCACCAAAATCTTCAAAGCCTCAAACTGACCGTATTTAACACACAAATGCAGCAAACTCAGACCTCTGTCCATCTTTTCCCCAGCAGCAAAAGGGGCCATTCCAATTAGCTCTTCCAAGACCCAAGCGTGGCCTTTAATGGCTGCAAGATGCAGAGGGTTCCTCCCCTGAGAGTCACGTGACAGGCACATGTCAGGTGCAGCAGATAAGAGTTTCTTCACAATTTCCAGATAACCTTTAGCTGATGCTATGTGAAGGGCCGATGATTGCTGGGTGTCTAATTCTTCAGCAAGATGAGGATTGTGATTCAAGATTTGCTCAACAAAGGGTAGGTGACCCTTGATTGTTGCTATATGTAAAGGAGTTTTATTTGGAGATGTGTACGAAACTCTATCTAGAACTAATGGATCTTCTTTGAGTAATTCATCGAGAGTTTTTTCATCTCCCTTTGCTGCAGCATTGTAAAGCCATTTTTCAGCCATTTTCACACAAAATCCCCACACAAGTTTTTCCCAATATACAAAACTTGGTCTTTCTATGCAAGAGTAATTATATATATATATGAGATGAGCCCAGCAACAAGAAAAAAAGAAAAAGAAGAAGAAGAAGAAGCAGAAAAATTATAGAATATCGACTTGCAGTATGACTTTTCTTTAAGGTGCCATTTAGAGAGATTACTCAGAAATTGCTTGCAGCAAGACTTTTCTTTAAGGTGAGAGAAATTACTCAGAAATTGCTCGAAAATAATTGTTATTTCAGGAGTTAAGGACAGGCCGGTCATTAGTAATGAAGATATTTTTGGGTGGAAGTCCTTTGGTTAGGTGATAAGTCAGTTGCGCAAGTTACAGAATGAGGTGGAATCGAGTGATATAGTATGATCAATTTGAGATTTGGACACTTCTATACATTTCTTTGGTTTTAAATGTGGAGGTTCAAGACCAGGACGTGGATGTTTAAATTGAGGTGGATGTAAAATAATGTTGTGTAGATGACAGTTGGAAACTAGAGCATTTTACAAACTTGTGCATCAATCACTTTCAGAAAAGTAATGAAAGAAACGATCCAACATTTTGATGTTAAATCTCTTGACATTACAATATTCACAATCAAACAAGACCAGTATGATGAGCAAACTCCTGTTGTACACAACTTTGAACTTACGACAGATTCATACATGATCTGATCACAAACAGTATGTTCTATCCATTTTTTTTTTTTTTAACCGTTTTAATTTACTTGGCTTATTGTGTTTTGTTTATTGGGGTACTTCATAAGCAGAAAAGTTTTCTTGATTCTTAGACTTTGAGATGATATTCGAAGTTAAGAAGAATTGCAAATTTTAGGCCGGATGTAGTGTGAGCCCCACCATAAATGCCGGTAGGACAATGTGACAATGAAATTGAGTCTTTCATATCTGAACATGTATTTAGACATCATAGCGAACAAGATCCAGCAACAAGGACCTTCATGTTTTGATGCTAAATATCTCGACATTCACAATCAAACAAGACCACTTGGATGAGCACACTATCATTAATCTAGTATACAACTAAAACTTACAACAGATTCATACATGATTGACATCATTCACATATACCAAAAAAGCACACCTGGACACAAAGAATCCACCCGGAAAAACTAAGAAAAAGAGAGAAAAACAAACCAAAAACAGTTTCGAACGCCTACATTATTCACAAGACAGCTGAACTCGCAATGCTCCTCCTCATCAATATCTTTTCCTCAGCTTTTTAGCCAACTTGAGGATTAAACGAATGGTATGGCCAATATGAAGGAGAGCCATCAAGACAAGCCATGCAATTAATGAATATCTTATCACATATGTCGCCGATTTTGCTTCCTTAATTGGCATTACATATAATATTGAGTCCATATAAGTAATTGTAATTGCTATTATTGCAATCCATGTAATGACCATCAGGATCCACATAAAAAATCTTCGCCTTATGGGCAATCCACTCATCAGAAGCAATATGATGCTCAGGGCGGCAATGAAACTTATCGTGTTGTAAATATAGAGAACTGTGTATGCTCTAGGAGAGTTTTGTGCCATTATTGAAAATCCTGCCAAATGAGCCCTATCAGGAAGATCAGGACTTAGTGGATTGCCTTGTGAATCGAATAATTTATCATCTTGCCAAACGCCACCTGGAGGGCTAACTGCAACTTGAATTGCCATGGTTGCAATCAGAGAAGCCACAACCATTAGTGCACTTCTTTTCTTGTCAAACCACTCTTCTTGCTGCTTAACTATACTCTTCCGGCTGTTCTCTTCTACATTTTGATTAATATGAAGAGGTATATTAGTCTCCAAGGTTACAAAAGCACCAGCACGTTTAAGGGATTCTTCAATTTCTGATCTCTCACGTCCCTTCTGGTTTGGATCAGAACATCGATTGCTGTCATCCCATTAAGATTCAGTGCATTCACTTCAAGTGCAGCCACGGCCAGCAGAAAGTTGATGGTCTGTTTTTAGACTTCAAATAAGTTAATTGTTCACGATAAAATTTTTGGAAAAATATTAATTTTACAGACAATCAAATTACAACATGTGTCATGAATTGTAAAGATTTCATATTATTTTTCCGAACAGCCCACAACTGAGAGAAGGATCTAGAGCCGAAAGAAGAGAAGGCGAGAGAGTAGGAGAAAGCATTTAACAAGCTAGAAGAAATAAAGGACATCAACTTATTCACTACTTCTTTGACTCAAAAATACAGTTTTCAGACTCTCGAAGAACAAGAGGAAACCCAATGAGAAGTTTAATTATTACTCAAAAATTACAAAGAAATCAGAATTGTACGTACCCTTAAATTCTACTGAGTAAACATATTTTTGACATAATTATGTCTTGATCTTAGCATTTATCCTTGCATGCGAAAATTTGTATGAACAAACATGATAACGAATTTTACCATAACATATACAAGGCACAACATCAGTTATACAAGCATAGACTAGCGATCTATCTGATTGGCATACCTCAACTTGCTTATCACCCACAGCTAAATGCAGCACTGTATTCCATCGCTATCTTTGGAGTTTTCGAACTCAGGATTGCCTACAGTATTCACAAGGAGCTTCAACGCCTCCAGCTGATAGTGTTTAACACACAAATGCAAGATACTCTCTCCTCTGTATACCATCACTTGGGCTGCATCAGGTTCTGCATGAAGCAACATCTTGATAACTTCAATTCGGCCTTTGATTGCGGCTAAATGGAGGGGCGTTAGCCCATTTTTATCACGAACCAAGCACGTTCGAGGATCAGTGGTTAAAAGGGCCTTAACTACATCGAGATGACCTTTAGCCGACGCCAAATGAAGAGGAGATGATTGACGAGAATTCAACTCATTTGTGAGCTCAGGTTTTATACTTATTATCTCCTCTACAAAAGCAGTATGGCCTAATATTGCTGCAACATGCAAAGGTGTCTCTGCAAAATAGTTAACTTCAACTCTATCAAGAATTAACGGATCCTCCTTTAGCAGCTTTTGCAATAAGCTCACACTCCCTATTTTTGCAGCTTCAAAAAGCTTGGTTTCGAGTTCCTCCATTTTTTCTGTTAGGATCATCGAGCAACATTACGGAACTATATATAAATTATCAATGTTTCTGGAGATGGATTATTGCGTTGACTATATTGAAAAAGAAGTAATATCTTTGTCTGAAAGTCAAGTTCGAAGGTTTGATTCTTGAACATGTAGCAACGCCATAGGCTGATTATAATATTAGATAAATATTCCTAAAACTATAATATAATAAAACCCAGGTTATCACACCATAGGACTATTGGTTATTTTATGTATTATGTGGTGATGATGCAGATACATATGCCATTAAGAAAGAATTTTCACATTATCATCAAGCGGATTGACTTAAAATCCTCTAAGTTCCAATTTTGAATAAGGTAGCGATGCCATTGGCAGGTGTGAAAATCAAATGAATGTTCACAAAAGCTATTTTAATGGGAACCAGATTATATCACCATAGGCATATTGGTTTTTTGATACGAAATTTTTTGAAAAAGAACGTTTACATAATCATCAACAAGAAAATGATCAAGGGCTTGACTTAACAAACAGTAATGTTATTAATTTCTTGTTTCCTAATTGATGTAATTAATTGGTTTATTGTGTTTTCATCATTGATGTTTCTTTGGGCTTATTTTAAGGGCTCATACATAAAGCCCGATGCAGAGTTAATTAAGTTCCAGCCCCCTTGCAAGCTTATGGGCCGCTTGTTTGCCTATTCTGGGAGCAAACTTGATCCTCCATTGGGGCCGCTTCTGCTTCTGCTTCTGCTTCTTCTTCTTCTTCTTCTGCTGCTTCTCTTCTTCTTTTTTTTCTTTTTTGTCCCTCAGATCAACAATTCACGTTCAAGTTCCCCTAACAATATTTTTCGATCCCTTTTATAATTTTGAGTTCTATTTAACATGACACATATTTCATCTCAAATAACATTACTTATTATTTTTTTTTTTAAGGAAAGTATTATAAAATTATTTTCTCCATCCTATTTTAAAATCCAAAATCCGAGCTTGAACTCACAGAAACACATGCTCCAAGAATGAATTCAAATGATAATTTTTACAAGTCCATGGAAAATCCTTGAGTCGGAACTTATATATTTTTTAATGCTTCCTACAGTGCTTGAACTTGAGTAACATAATTAAAACAAAATTGGGAAAAAGAAAAGGTGGTCCAGCCCACAAAGATATCTCAGTATGTCCCTCAGCATCTGTGCTGCCTATTCTACAACCCACAGTTTTTAAGTAAAATCAACGAGCCAGCCAGCCAGCCAGCCGCCCACCACAGGTGGTAGTTTGGACAATCGAGGTACAACTCCTTTTATCCATTTAATAAATAAACTTTTGAATAAATTAATGTAATAAATTTAGTTTGTTTATTATCATTAGATAAAAAAAAATCGGGTTAACTGTTCATTAATTACCATTAGATTAATGGTCAATAAAAAATACTCTTTTCTACGAAGTCTATTGTAAAGTAGTCTACCACCGATGCAATGTCTAGTAGTCAAGATTCATCACTTTCATATTAAATATTCGGATCCGAGCCTCATTGATGACGAAAGCTCGCTACATACTATGGGTTTATTATGAGCTGATAACAGCTAGCTCATAATGTTGGTCGGATAAAAATAGAGTTTTATTCACTTGGGATTTGTGGGATTGCAGTGATCAAATTGAGTTTAGTTTCACCAAACTTTGCTGAAAGAAATATTTTGTAATGATTAGATTCTCTTAATTAAGTTGGCCATATTGAATTTCCCCAATCCAATATTTACTTATTAAAAAACATGGGAAGTAGTCTACAGTCTACTGTACAGTCTCCTCTTCCGTCCCACATAACATTGAAACCCATGAAAAATTTTGTCCAATTACCAACTTACACGTGTCCGTGTCCCGCTGATTCGCAAAACCCTCGGGCAAATTTCCCAAAGAGCAATAGAGCACACGCAGTTGCTCTACCCTTTTTCTGCTATATATAGACATCGAGAAAAGACTGCTTTTCTTGAAACCTTTTATCAGCTTCTTAAAAAATTATACATCTTTTTATCTGATATTTTAGATGGAAACTATTTCCATATGGTCAGCTTCAAGTTTGTAGTGAGGAAATGCTCGAGCTTTTGTATTGTCCTAGCTTTATCCAATATATAAACACTCACATATATAAAGCTTGATTTTTTCGTATAATACAGGCTAGACCCATTTGATTGCTCCAAAAATCAGAGCAAGGGTTAGTTTTACCTTTATCCATCTTTAAGAATTGCAAGATTTTTCTTTTTCTCTTTTAGCTGGGTTGTTCTTTTTCTTTGTATCTATATAGACAGTTAACTTCGGGGGATTTCGTTATGTTAGAAGCTAAACAGTTTCAGTTTTTTGAGGAGAAAGATCAGAAATTGAAAGAGGCAAAAATCGATTTAAGTGCTGCGGAGGATGATTCAGCCTCCAAAATCCATCTTCCTGCTGATATAGATTGGGATATGCTCGACAAATCCAAGTTTTTCTTCCTCGGAGCTGCACTGTTTTCAGCTGTCTCCGGCGCTCTTTACCCCATTGTTGTCCTAAAAACACGACAACAAGTGATGTTGAATTCGATCCCATGTTTCAAAATGGCGGCATCAATTTTTCGAACAGAGGGATGTAGAGGATTTTACTCTGGTTTTGGTACTTCCCTTGTGGGAACCATCCCAGCACGCGCCCTTTACATGGGCGCACTCGAAGTTACCAAGAGTAACATAGGCAATGTCGCTAGCGTACGCCTAGGATTATCCGAAGGCTCAGCTTCAGCTATAGCTAATGCTACTGCTGGATTAACTGCTTCCATGGCGGCACAGTTGGTTTGGACACCAATTGATGTTGTCAGCCAGAGACTAATGGTTCAAGGAGGTTGTTCTTATCCTAGTTCTCGTGCTGTCGGATTGAACAAGTACAATGGTGGGGTGGATGCTTTTAGGAAGATCATATCTACGAATGGAGTAAGGGGATTATACAGGGGGTTTGGTGTATCTATATTAACTTATGCGCCTTCTAATGCTGTTTGGTGGGCTTCTTATTCTATTGCACATAGAGCGATTTGGAGCTCCATTGGAAACAACAATGGTGGGAGTGGTTACAAGACGGTTTTGGCAGTTCAGGGGTTGAGTGCAGCAATGGCTAGTGGAGCATCGGCTTTGGTGACGATGCCACTTGATACGATCAAGACAAGATTGCAAGTTTTGGATGGAGAAGGAAGTCGAAATGTAGGTCGAAAGTCCATGATTTTAGAAACGATGAGAAAGCTGGTGAAGGAAGGTGGATTCGGAGCTTGTTATAGAGGTTTAGGGCCGAGATGGGCTTCCATGTCTATGTCTGCAACAACAATGATCACTACTTACGAGTTTCTCAAGAGGCTTTCAACTAAGAATCAAGAGGGACTTGGTTTGTGAGTTGATTCTTTGAGGCATTGAGAAGAGGAAGAGTAGGAGCGGAAAGAATGTTTTTTATTGTATTTTTAATCCCTGTTACTCTATTTTTAACATCTTTAACTGGCCTTGTTGGCTGGAATCATTCTAATGTAATTTTTGTAGATAAGTTACTTCTGGGAAAAAGATTCAATCTTCAACACAAGGTTCTTACTTTGTTAATGCTTAACTAAGATGTCTTGGCTAAACTTATTTAAAATGTCCCGTGGGTTTTACATTTTATAAGATATTTTTTGAAATTATAAGGTAATGTTAGATCTTAGTTACAGAGTGCACTTCTTAGTTAGCTAACACCCAATAAATGTTTGTGGGTTTATCATAATTTTCCAAGAAAAATTGTATATTAGTCTATTTGAGCAAGAGAGCCATTTAGTGAGGAGGCAGTTGATGGTTGGCTTTGGCCCTTGTGCTGTTGGCCTTATTTGGGTTGAAGAGACAGCATTTTACTGGCTTAGCAGATAGACCATTTACGATGGTGTTGGTGCAACAATGAGTCTCTAATCAATTTGAAGAGTCAAAATATCCCTTTGGATAAAACAACTCTTGGCTTCAAATTATTAGACCTGTCCTTGACATCACCCCTTAAGGTCATATGATATTCCAGCTGGCTCCAAAGATCTAACCAAATATAAACCTTGTCCTCACATGTAAACCTTGGCCCCGGCTTGGTTCCGCAAAGTAATTTCAAATTTGTCCATTAGTTGTGATTTTAGTGCCATGGTATTAGTTATATTTTAGTGAGGGTATTTGAGCTTATAAACTCTTTCAAAATCTCTTTAGAAATGTTATAAAATTTTATAAAGTGTTCGATTAAAGGATCCGACTTCATTCTTTTGCCATCCCAATCAAATGCATGCATTGGCTCACCCGTGCAATAGGATTACTTTTAGAATACTTTTCTCCCATAATTTGGCTGATCTAGATCTGCGTAAAGCAACCCTTGTGACTTCCATGTGATTCTTCTATACTTTTTTAGTTGCACCGTCCTCCATATCAACTGAATGCTTTAACTTATAAAAGATTTTATCTCCCCCTTTTGAATTCTAGTCCTAAACAAGATTCTTGAGTTTTTCTATCAAATTTACTTCAGAGAAACTGTAACGATATCACTACATTCAACTAAAGTAAGGAAGTAGCCAGTTGATGAAAATAAATAAATAAATAAATAAAGTAAGAAAAATACAACATGCATGAGCTACCTTGATGGCGAAACAAGGCACTCATTTAGGACACTTTCATAAGTTTCCACATCGCATGCTGAGCAACTATTTCTCATCTGGTCGAAAAGATTTTTGACCTCATGCACTAAACCCTTCAAACGCAATTCCTTAACTAAAACTTCAAAGCACTCTTTCCTAATCATGAGTCGCTCACCAATCATCTCCTTAAAAAGACAAACTGCCTTCCTTACATCTCCATTTATACAATATGCTTGAATTAAGGAACTGTACAATGTGGTGTCTAGGCCATGACCGTCTTGAATCATGTCATTAACAAGCATGTCAACATCTTGCATCCTTCCATGGGCTCCAAGAAGCCCAATTATCACCTCATTGTAAGATATAAAGTTCGGAGAGCAACCCCTTTGGGGCATCTGCTTCAAAAGAAGAATGGCTTTATCATGTTCTTGTAACTTGATAAAACTCCTTAAAACAGCATTAAAGCTAGCTAAACTTGGATTAATGCCTCTCGCCCTCATTTCCTTTAATAGCGCAACTGCTTCATCTGGCCTACCCAACTTGCAGTACTCATTCACAATCACAGCATAAGACTTCCCATCAAGACTCATACCAAGATTAATCATTTCTTTGAAGTGTTTAATAGCCTCATCTGATCTCCCAGCAATGCAATACCCCTTCAACAAACTTGTATGAGTAGCAATGTTATCCCTTAGTCCACTCAACCTCATCCTGCTCATCATCTTTCTCGCCTCATCCACATCTCCGTTCAAACACAACCCATTGATCAAAACATTGTACGTTAACACGTTAGGCTGGCAGTTGCCCCTACTCACCATTTCATCGAAGCACCTCATTGCATTCCCAAGTTCCCCTTCCTTGCAATACCCATCAATCAAGGTTGTATAGGACACAATATCAGGCAAAGAAGTCTCATCCCTAACCATCTGATCTAAAATTCTTTGTGCTTTCTCCACTAAACCCTTCTTGCAGAACCCATCAATGATCACATTATAAGTCATCAAGTTTTTCGGACAATTCATTTCATCAAACAGCTTCTCTGCATCCTCAATCATGCCCATTTTACATAAACCCCTGATCATCGTCGTGTAGGTGGAAACATCAGGTTTCACAATACTTGTTTTAGTAACAATCTGCCCAAAGTACCCCCAAGCATGACTAACCCTATTGGCCTTAACCAGAACACCCAGCAACGCATTGTAAGAAAACAAACAGCCCTCTAATTCCCTCCTTTTCACTCGATCAAAAAGCTTTACAGCCCATTTCAGGTGTCCCAAATCACCATGGGCTTTGATAAACTTACCCACCATAAAATCTGAAAACTTGTTGTGCGTTTCCAGTAACTCAGCTGCTAAAGAAAACAATTTGTGCGAGAGGAGTTTGTCAGTAATAGCAATGTAGCAAAAGTGGGAGTGACGATAATGGTTCGGGTTTGAGCCTGGGCTTGACGCCCAGTTGAAGAAGAAGAGAGAATGATAAGGGCTTGTTTGGTTCTTTACGACTTGGATCACTAAATTAGGTGTTAAGTAAGGAGAGAATTGATCGAGGATAGAAGGATCAGGGTTTAGGTGGGTTTTAGGGTTTTGCGGGTTTAGGGATTGAAGGACAGAATTTATGGTAGGGATGACTGTGAGAGATTCGGGAAGCAGACGAGAGAGGGGTCGATGCAGGTGGAGAGAAGCGGTTGCCGCCGTCATAATGCGCTATATCGCCGTCCCCTTTATTAACTGGTCTGCCTAATAAGCATAGGCAACACACATGATTGTTTGTTCAGTCGGGACTAAGAATGTTGTTTTTCAACGCAGCATCCCTCGTTATCATGGTATGGATTCATGTAATGTATATTAAATTTTTATTACAAATATATATATTATGAATGTCACACACTTATTATGAATTTATGCAATAAAAGAAAAAATAAAAGTATCCGAAGTATTTTTAACATATTCAATTTAAAGGATGTATCTCAAAAAGTAACCTGTGTACTAAAATAATTATTAATGCAAAAGTCAACCTCCTTTAAATGAAGTGACATTGTTCACTCATATTATCCAAATTTTAGGAAAAAAAATAAAAAATATCAAGTACAAAAAAATTTTACTTCTTTTTTATTAAAAAAAAAAAAAAAA
>JACFYI010003461.1:262712-279775 GCA_014898755.1 Handroanthus guayacan | reverse complement strand
GTCCCAAGACTCAGCGTTTAACACTTATGGCCATGACACAAACTTTGAGGTTTCTGATTTTTTCGAGTTCAATGAGTGGTTTGAGGAGGATGTTCCGGCTATTTCTTCGTTTTCTGCAGGTTATAATCCTCAGCTTCTGAATCATACGCAGCATGAAGTCGTTGTTAACTCCAACCGCAGCTTATCTGAAGGGACAATCAATAGTAGTAAGCGAGTTGATATATGTTAGTTTTAAGGTATCAAAATGTTATTGTTCTTTTGAGTTAATATATATGTAGTGTTTGTGTTATCAGGAGACAGTGGGAGTAGCAGGGAGAAGAAAGAAATAAGAGAGAAAATTGCTTTCAAAACCAAGTCAGAAGTTGAGATTCTTGATGATGGCTTTAAGTGGAGGAAATATGGAAAAAAGATGGTGAAAAATAGCCCTAATCCAAGGTAGTTAACTTTAGCTTTTGCTTTGGAATCATTTCACTACGCATACAAATCTAAAAGAACTATGCAATAACAACATAAAGTCATAATCATTTGTAATTAAAGTGCATAATAAAGGGGATCAGATTGAAAAACAAACTACTTAAGCATTTTCTGCAAATTTTACTTCGATGAAGTAAGTTCGAGATGCAGTCTCATTTGTGATATATGTCAGAATTTCTAAGGATTAGATCTTGAACCGTTCGATTAAGTCGATTTCTCTATAATGTTTGAATAAGTTTGAGGTAACTATGAACGCAACGACATATGAGATAACAAGTCTTTCACGTTAACAAATTGACCATATTGCAAAGACTGGACGTAGCATAAGACAAAATAAGGAGGATATTCAACAGAACTGCACAAACTACAAACTTTATACACTTTCTTTCTTTCTTGGTTTTTTTTTTTTTTTTTTGGAAAAAAAAAGGTCGAAGGATAACGAATTATATTGTTTTCTGCATGTTATTTTATGTAAATAGTGAAATTTCACAATAATGATAACTGTATCATGTAACCAACAGGAACTACTACAGATGCTCTGTTGAAGGGTGCTCGGTGAAAAAGAGAGTCGAAAGAGACAAGGAAGATCAACGGTATGTGATAACAACATACGAGGGAATACACAACCACGAAGGTCCTACACTCTAATATCGATCAGAAAAATTTCTAACAACGGAATCAATTATATGCAACCGATATTCTCCAAGAACGTAGTGCAGGAAGTTGAAATTAACTTTAGGACTTGATCCGGACTCCTGAAGTAGATGATAGGGTAAATAGATTCCGGAGCTTATAATGCTCTGTAGGTTGTTAGAGCGAGCAAACAGGACAGTTGCTGTGAATGGTATTGTTTCAGCATGTATCCGAACCTTACGAGCACTCTTTAGCTCTAAGGTGTCAAATCTTGTTTCTCATGGAATAAAAGGTAACACTAAACCAGACAAAACTTACAATGCGAATGTATCACGAATCTTAACACCATTCAAACTATCACAAAGTAACAATATCTTAGAAAAAGAAATGCTTAGTCCCATGATGATCATACCAAGGAACTGGAGCGGCTATGGCTAAATATCAATGAATTAGATTGAAAAAGAAAGGTATATAATAGATCACAATGATAACGCTTCCACTTGGTTATTAAATACTGTCAATTTAACACTGAATTGAGTTCATCAAATATGATGACAAAATATTATGAAGAATCATTTTACAAAAAAGATCTATACAAAGATGAGTTCTTCAGCATATTTGTTAGCCCAAAAACATAGTTTACTAAATTTTACAACTGCATTGAGAGGAACCTCGGGGCTATTTTCAGATACGGGCCATAGGGCTACCGTCACATGGCCGTAATACCTCTAAACCCCATATGGAACATAAATATCTAGCAAACTGGTCTGAAAGATCACGTCTTCTACTTATGTGGGTGTGCTAAAGATTCATTTGGAAAAATAATATCGGGATTTCTTATGTGGACATTTAGTGCAACCACCTCATCCCATGTAGCTGATTCGCCTTGTGGATGAGTAGATATGCTCCACAAAACATCTCTTGGCAACGTCTCTCTCATTATTGTGGAAGAGGGTTTTACAATTGCATTTGAGTTAGAAATAGGATGTTTCTTGGTCGTAGCCATGCCACTAGAAAGCAACCATCGAGATCCCGAGAGATGTTGTCTAATAGTACCCCAAAGCTGCTTCTTAGCAAGCGAAACATTTGGACCAGCAAGATGGGCTTCCAAGACTTTAAACTGAGGAATGCCTTTCTCAAGATCCTGTCTTCGCTCAAAGTCAATCTCTTCTTTAACTAACTTTTCATCCATATCAGCCTCATTTGAAGTACAACTTTTTTCTGGTGAATAAATCCTCTTCACATGAATCAGAGCAAGCATAGAGGATCCGACCGTTTCATAATTACGCAAGGGATCTCTAAGCTGCACTGTTAGAGCCATCCACAAGTTGTCACCGAAGACACCACATGTTCTACCCAACAATTTGACTTTCTCGTCTTCCCTTATTAACTGTCCACTGCTCAAATCTATGGATTTGGCACAATGCGCTGCCAGAACTTTCAAAACATTTTCGTTAGTTTCATCTTTGGCATCAAAATCTCCAGAATCCAGCCTCATCCATTCCTCTAATGACACAGAGTATTTAACTAATTCATCAACATCCAGAATCTGTAAGCGTGAAGCCTTTTCAGAACCATAACTTTCACAAACTTTAGTCTCGCCTATGGAAGCTGAATTGTATGAAAAGTGGATCTTAATGTGTGAAGGTGCTTCGTTATCTTGCATGCCAGACTGAATCTTTAGCCCATCAACTAGAAAGCCCTCAATATCTGTTATTGCCATAGGAACTAGATTTTCGCAACTTACATACTCAGGCTCCATATCCTCAGGTGTAGAACATGAATACAGGCTATCAGAACTTTCAGCTTCTGACACCACTTGTTGTATTGTCTGCCCCGTGATATCTTCCAAAGGCATCAATTTTTTTGCCTGAGTAGACATCTTTTCAGCACCTTCAGATGCCCAAAACTGTAGTATATCCATGTTCGTAAATCCCATTGCCACAGGTAACACAACTGGTGCAGAGACTTGCACAGTTAACCGTGCACCATTTTTCGCATTTCTGAAAAGCAAAGGATTCATTGGCTGCAAGAAACTACCATTCCTTGTCCGAATAAGTGGACCTAGGCCTTCTCCAAGGGAAGGTAATTTCAAAGGTTCTTCTGCTGGAACATAGATGGGACTTCCAAAACCGCTGGAGCTAACTTGTGGAGAATTCTGAAAAGCAGTTTCATCCATACCCCATTCATGCATTAGAGATTCGGTTTCCAGTTTTTCAAGCATTTTAACATTTCTTCTAGTCCTCATTGCCTGCATTGGACTACCATCATTCCTTTCAACTGCTTGAATACTAACTGACAAATCCAAATCATCTGCATTTTCGAGACTTCCGTAGCCATGGGGAGCAAGAGAGCAAGATTCCTCGTGCACTGCCATTAAATCAGTATCAAGAAAGAGGTTTTCCCAAGCTATGGCATCCTCTTCAAACTCTCTTAAAAGGTGATCTCTTGGAGACTCCGGGCCACTATCAGAATCTATGTTAGCTGGACTCTGTGCAATGCTCAACATGTTGAGAAAATCATTTTCTATAGATTCTGCAATGTTGTCCAAGCTAAATGATCTTGACAACTTATCTTTATTGTAGCAAACCTGAGTTTTAGTACAATTTTCTTGCTCATAAAACTTTTTTATGTCAGACAATGAATCCAACTCCATTCTAGAAGTGAACATGTCATACAATACTGAATCCAGTTCTTCAATAGTTGGTTCTTTAATGGACCTGTCATTACATTCGAATCCGGCATCATCTGTTGCACCTTGTCTCTGCACATGATCATTTATATCAAGCTTTGAATTCCATTCAACACTCTCATCAAAACTTGTCTCCTCTTCCTTGAAAATCTCCTCGACATTTATGGTTTCAATTAGAGAACTGTCAAACCTTTGACTACCTTGCTGGTGACTACCTTGTTGCTCAATCCTTACCTGATCCATCATGGATAATTCTACACTTTGCTCCGTCACAGTAGATTCTGTATCACTGACGTGCTCATGTCTAGAATCTCTAGAAGCAGACTCATGTGAGAGGCCAGACTTCAGTTTTAGTGACTCTAAAGGCTCGTGAAACAAATCAAAATCTGTGGCATTACCCGCCTTTCCCTCATCAAGTTTCTCGTACAATAACTTAATCGACTGTTCAAGCTCCAATGCTCAGTCTGGGGCAATTTCATTAAGAAACTTAAACTGGGAAAACTGATTCTGTGATTCTTGAGTTGAAACTGATGGGAAACTACCAAATTTGTTTAGCTGGCTGTTCCTTCTATTGTCAAAATCAGCCAAATGATTTGACGTTATTAGTCCACCTTCCCCCACAAAATCAGGAACTTTCACAAAGTAACCTGATTCAAATGAATTACCATCCAGTACGGAATATCCAAAACTAACATTCAGCATTGCACCTTCAGCCTTGCCTGTGAGCCTAAAACTTGTTGTCCACTTCCCTGATCTCCTATTTTCACCCTCTAACTCCTCCAAAGTAAGAGGAAGCAACCTTGTTAAGTCAATCCAGTGCTTCCCAATGTCAAGAGCTGGTGCCTCAATCACAGAGGCATGAAGCAAGAAGATCTTGGGCTCATATTTTGCTAAATTCTGGTGCCCAGTTCGACTTGCATAATAAACAGTACACTGGTGCATGAGAGTTTCTTCAAATTCAGCCACTCCCATAGAAACTGGAGCAGGGTGAGTTTGCAATACATCTCCCTTCCACTTCCAACTAACACACAAGTTGATTTTGTTGAAATTTGATGGCAACCCTTCAATAGCATGGACATTCAGAAAGAAACGACAGTTGAATCGATGATTACGGATGTGTGTCAAAGCCTTTAAGGGCTTCCAATTCCATATTGATGATTTCTTGTCCTTATGTGACGAGCCTTGAATAATGGCTTTAGATTTGGATATCTTGCCAGTTTTGGTGGCCACGTCTGAGTGGTGATCAGAAGATGAACTTAATGCTTTAGGCGGATTCTTGTGCAGATAAAGAGCTTTGCTAATTTCTTCAATATCACGCAACAAAAGCCCACTGCTAAAATCTTCATTGTCCCCCATCGTGGATTCGACTCTAGATGACATCCTCTTCAATACCAAAGCAAAATCTACAAAACATAATATATACTCCTGTCAAAAATCTAAACTACTCCATAAGCGATTTCTAAAAGGAAAAAGACTAATGCAACAAGCTGAGAAGTAAAAGGAAACGATTTAGCTTTTGAAGTCCAGAGAGTAGGATAGACTTCACTTTGCTTCTGAATTGCTTTCTTTCGGTTCTTCTTCCATATTTCAGGTTTCCTAATTCTTCAGTCTATAGTTTCTTAATAATTTTTCAAATAAACTAACACATAGTTATTGCCTTTTTTATTCCATTTATCCCCTTCTTGTCAATTTAGATTGCTCTATTCTGAAAGCAATGAGAAGAATCCAAGTTGAAATCACACATTCACTAATTTGCTTCACATTACAGTTAATTAAACAGCTAAATCGAGAAACAAAAACAAATACGAAAAACACTTAGCCAAGAAATTAATTAAAGGCCAGATGCATAACCTGCACAAAACATACATTAAACTAGTGCTTTTGAAATTATAGCAAGAATTCTTCAAATCAACTAAAAGATTCAAAGGAATCATCGGAACTTAAATAAAACACTCTCTTAAACTTACATAAACTCAATCAATTGCGAAGAAAGTGTTCAATAATCTTCATGACTGTTAAGCAGAAGTTTTGTTGCTTCTTCTTCTTCCTTTGTTTGGTTACGGAGGGTGGATTTATTGGCGCCGATTTGTAGGTTGGCCGGTATCTTCTCGGGGATTGTGTTTTTGACACGGCTGAGCAACCTTGGATTCTTCAAGTCTTAGCTATCCTTTTATTTATTTATTTATTTTTGAAGTTGTTGAGAAATGGGTTCCTTTCAATTTTTGCCTTCCGTTATAGGAAGTTAGGACTGGGGTCTGGGTGTTCGGGCGTTTCGTGGAGTTTGTAAACAAACTCCACTAAAATAAGATAATGTGATCTTAGATATTCTTGAAAAAAAATAAGAAGTTCTTTAACTTTTTTATTTTAATTTTAATAATTTTAATTACATAATTGTTATTAGTAATATCATATAAATACTGGTATCTTAATTTGTCAAAACTTCAATAATTTTCAAAATAAGATATAACATTTTTATAAAAGGGTGTTTGGCTAGCTTATTTAAAACATCATATGAACTCCTGCATCTTATAAGATGTCACAATTTAATTTAAAAATAAGTTGTTAAAATATATAGATAAAATAAGATCTTTTAACTTATGAGATATTAGTGATGATAATTTTATAATTAAAATGGTTAAGTTAAAATTAAAGGTATATGCTAACTCCATACTTTTTTTTCCTTTTTTTGGAAGAGCTTATAAGGTCCTACTATCTTATTTTAGGAACTAATAAGACCTTTTTAAAAAATTTACCAAACACTTTATTATATTTTATAAGTTCATAAACGTTTTATAAGATGTTTGAAAGAGCTTATAAGCTAACTCAGCCCAATGCCTTCTAAATGGCTATTCGGCTAAGTTTATTTATAACATCTTACAAAATCTTACAAGATGCTTTTGGAGTTTAGAAGATGATAGATCTTATTTAAAAAATAAGTTGTTAAAGTATTTGAATAAAATAAGATTTTTTTAGTTTATAAAATGTCAACATAATGACAATTTTATAATTAAAATGATTAAAATTGAGTGTGAATGTTAAGATCTTAAAAATAAATTAGGAATTTCTTACTATTTTAAATAGAGTTTATAAGATCCTAAAATCTTATTTTGAAAGCTAATAAATTTTTTTTTCTAAGAATTTTATCAAATACTTTATGATATATTAAGATGTTTTGAAGAACTTACATATTTCTCCAAAAACCCTCTAAGTTTCAAATTTTGAAAATTAAAACAGAAAATTGAATCGAATTCGTATATCATGTGAGGTGATCTATTATGAGGTCGTCTGCAGTGGTTACATGGAACGTAATTTCTAGTTCTTGCTTGAAATAAGTGGGTGAAAATCATTTACCTGATCCATATTTGCTTTCATTTGATTTTGAAAATTAAAAGTGATCAAAAGTTAGAAATTCTAGTAATTTTTTTTTATCGTTTTAACATTTCTGTAGCTATTTCAATATTATTTTACATGTTTTAACCTTCCTAAGTTTTCAAGAGGTAAATGTACCCTTTCAGATAAACAATATGAATAGCTCAACATATAGGTTTGGCTCAACTCAGCTACAAGTCAAGATTGTCGAAAATCATAAAAGAAAATCAAAGAATTTTAACAGAATTCCCACTTTCTTATTATCCGCTTCACAAGAGATAGTTCTTTCACGTATACATTGATATAAATATCGACAAACTTCATAAGTAAATAATTTTGGGATGCAATAGAGGAAGAGGATGAGAAGATCATTTTGCTAAATGGAGATTCTTTTCCTAGAAAAAGCAAAACAGAAAAAGTGAAAGGGAAACATATATTAAGGGAATTGGTCATTTTCGAATATTGAATAAATTTAACAAGCCAACCTTTCATCATTAATCATCCAAAGAAAGTTCTACATAAATTAATTGTGATTCAATGTCAAAACGTGTAAAACTCAGGATCATATATATTGCTTGATCATTTTGAAATAGTCAATAAATTAAACAAGCCAACCTTTCATCATTAATCATCCAAAGGAAGTTCTACGTAAATTAATTGTGATTCAATGTCAAAACGTGTAAAAATCAGGATCATATATATTGCCAAATAATAATAATAATAATAATAATAATAAGTTGAAACACAGAAAGTGTGTCCACATAGAATCCACAAACCACTTCTAAATGAAATAAATACTTGAAATCGGTAAACTCGTATGTTATATATATTTTCAATAATAATAATAAGAAGAAGAAAAAGAAGAAGAAGAAGTTCAATTACACGGTAGAAATTATTAAGTCATTTAAATTACCATATGTAAAAAAATAAGAATATATTACAGATAATATAAAAAATGCAAAATACTATAAAAGGCGAATATAGTATCTTATTAACATTTATTATGCTTTTTGTTACTCATTTTTTAGTAACTTATTAATAAATTTCTATCATATGAAGCATACTTTCCTTCAAAACACACACACATATATGTTTTGTAAATAAAAGACATTAATGAATATTTATGTTTACTTCCATGAATAACAAAATCAGAATTAAGACATAAGTCATGAGGAACAATCACCTGGCTCAGCATCGAATCAATTAGAATGGTAGTTAAACACATCAAACACAAGTATAGAAAAAGTAATTAATTAAATTAATAAAGCGATGGTTGGCATGTTGGGGTGCTCTGAAAAATGCAAAAAACAGGTAAAATTAATTTTAAAGTTAATGTTAGGGTGTTAATGATACGTATTGATTGTACGAAATGTATATGTTAAATATGTGCTTATAATATTAAATACGTGTATTTTTTCCTATAATGAGTTGAAGACGGGATAGATTACTTTTAAAAAGAATATGTAGAAAAAAATATTATTTGAATATGATACACATTTTTATCAATTATGTGAAACAATAGATTTCTTATATGTGCAATTCCAGCCTTACATGTTTTGAGGTTATTTCACATGCTAGTGGCTAGAGCCTACCGACATTTAAGAACATTTGAAATAAGTAAAATGACTTTTGATTTAGCAATGACAACCAGTGATTTATATAAATATAATTTGAAAACGAAAACAAAAACAGAAAAAAAACCTTTGAGATCCTCCAAACACTAATGCCACAGTAGATTTCATGACACTAAAGTTAATATTGGAGTGAAATATCAATGCGAAATTCATTATACTTTCTCATGTCACGTATAAATCATTGCCATATTAGTAACTAGCTTGACTCGAATTATCATTGAAGCGTCTCTAAATAAATACAAATAATCTTTTTTTTTTTGGGTAAAAAACGATAGAAGATTACATTACTCTAAACGATTAAACAAAAGGGTGTCAGATATTACATTCTATCCCTAGACAGAGCCATTTTGAAGTGTCTATGTAGAAATACAAATAATCAGCATATATACAAATTAAAACATTAAAAAAAAAATGGAAAAGATGACGTCAAAGAAGGTTAATTACTATTAGATTGAAACGCAAGAGATGACGTCTTACGGCAAGGACATTCAAAAATGGATGAACATTCTTATTCTTCTTCTTCTTCTTCTTTTTTTTTTTTTTTTTTTGGGGGTGATAAGAAAAATGGATGAACATTCATTACTTCTTGTGTGAACACTGAATGATAAATAATGTTGCGAGAGTTGTCCTCTTCCGCTTAGGCCTCAGTGCATATAGTATTTTAATATAAATAAATTCAGAAAACGAAAGGTAAATAAAAGCATCAAGTAATTTTTATTACCATATATAGTCAGTTTTGGTGGCTCTTGAAAATTAATGAATTTCGACTAACAAATTAAAGAAAATATTTTCTTAAAATAAATGCATTAAGCCACATGGAATAGGGGCAGATGAAAAGTGTACTTGCACTTTGTCTTTAGATAAAGTGATACTGTCTCTCTATTTTTATCAATCGAATAATACTTTAGAGGATTTAATGCATGTTTAATTTATATATTTGATTTTTAAAAATATATTAATATAATAATATTAGTTATAATTAAATATAATTGCTTTTCTTTCAAAAAAGTGTACTTAATAAAATATATTAAAATCATACGAAGATCTTGCTACAATCCAATAAATAAAGAAAAAAGAAAAAGAAGACTTTAGACTTTTAAGAAAAGTTTGACTTAAAACTTGTCTTTGTTTTTTTAGCACCAACCTCAAGAAAACCATAGATCAATAGTATTCAGATGAATAACCCCAATTAGACAATTTTTGTTTTCTTTTGAGATAATTGGTGTGCTTAGCTATACTAAAATAAGAAATAAAATATTAATTGAAATAAAGGATTTAAATGCGCCTAACCCTACTAATTAGGGAAAAAAGAAAGACATTTGAAATAAGTAAGATGACTTTTAATTTGACTTGAGCGCGCACTTATTTAATGCTATTTCAATAAATAAAACCAAAAATGGAAAAGAAGCCACCATTTAAACCTATTGTCTGTCAACCCGCGCCACTGCACTGAGTACTGAGTGCCATTGAAGCTCTCTCTCGTGGAAGGAACGCCATCACAGTATCATCAGGATATTCCAGCAATGGCGGCGGTTAACGGCGGGATTATGGATTCGATTGTGCAGGTGCCGTACGACGTTACGGTCCGGCTTATGCTTGCTTCGCTCGAGCGCAACTTGCTGCCGGATGCCGTCATACGTCGCCTTATTCGACTCGGCCTCTCCAGTCGTCTCCGCTCCAGTTACAGAACCTCGGCTGATATTCAGTTGTCCGACCTCCTCCATTTTGTGCATTGTACGTTTTCAAACGGTGTCGTATTATATATCGTTTATTTACAATTCGATACAATTTGTACGAACTTGTTTTTGAGGGAAACTTTGCAAAACCTTTTGCTTCCTGGAAAAGTAAAAAGTGGGAGTTAAATGTAGAAAGAGTTGGGAGTATTAAGAAAAAATATTAAAATATATATATAAAGAAGTTAGAATGTCTTGGAAAAAAAGCAGTTGAAGTCTCTTTAAAAAAATTAACATTTATAACACACTCGATGTATATACATAAAATAATTAACATAAATTTCATATATGTTGAAACATATTACAGGCTTGATTTGTGTGTCTCATAATTAAAATATGATCAATTTCTTCAGGAAAAAAAAAAAGCATGATCGATTTATATAATATAAATATACACAGTGTTATATAAATAGATAAATTTGTGAGCTAATGATTTTTTATTATGTTGTGGGTTAATATTGAAGTGAATTAATATAAATAGATAGATAAGTTAGTAAGTTAATTACTTTTTATTGTGTTGTAGGTGATTATTAAAGTAAATTAGTATTAAAGGGTATTTTAGACATGATACATGATAACATATCACCAAAATAACTACATTTAGCTCTCACACTTTATATGTAGTATAGATTAGTAATTTTGAAGAGAATTGGTCGAAGTATATGAGAAGATGCTTTTGCTTTAAACTAATACTTATTTATATTTAATTAGTAGTTGTAAAAGTAAAAGATTTCCTTTCAAATGCTCAAAATTTATTATTTTTAAGCGACAATCTCATAATTACATTTATTTTCCTTTAGTGTTGATTCTTTTACTCTGGCTTGTATGTTCAGTTACTTATGTTTTTATGAGTTGTTGAACAAATTGTGTTGTCAAATTTAGTTGGACAATGGTACAAATTAATTGAAAATTCAATGCCTGATGATGTTAGATTGAACTAATTTATTTTTGTACGCACCTCAAATCGAGTTTGAGTTAAGTCAAGTTAAGCTCGAGCTTTGCTCTGAGTAGATGTCAAATTATCTGTAGGCTCGCACCTTGTGAGCCAATATATTCTTTTAATATTCTTTTATGTTATTAATTTATATATTACCAATAATAATATATTTGTATTATAATATGATATTATATAATGTATTATGTTATATTATACTATCAATAATTATATAATTTTTTAAATAACAAAATTAAATTATGTACAGTAATTTATTAAATTAAATCATTCGAGCTCGGTTTCGAGCTCGGTTTTATACCATTATTTGAAAATTTGAGTCTAACTGAATGGACCTTACCCGAGCTAAAGTTTTCTATAAAATGAGCTCTTGAAAATTTTCCCGAGATTCAAATTATCTAGACTGCACCCTTGTATGTAGATTGGCTCTGTGGTTCATTATACTAATAATGGTTTTAGTTTTCATTTGACTAGTTGTTCCTCTACAAAATTCGAGTAAATTGCATTTTACAATCTTACAAAAGAAGAAATATAAAAAACAACAGGCACGATGCTTAATTTATGTTATTTAAAAAAAGATGTATTTTAAGCCCGCTTATCCGAAAGTAGTGAGCTTCATTTTTAAAAATAAAAAGAGGAGAGGAGCCTATAACTTTTTTTATGGGTAATTTTCTACCCATTTCATCTTTCACAAGGAAATGCAATTTAATTACTCATACAATGCGTAAAATTAGGCTTGTTTGGATGTAGCATGTTGCTGTGTTTGTTTATTACGAAATAACAACATGATAAAAAACTTATTGTAGAAACGATGTGTATAATTTGCATTGTTCAACTTATGAAAGGCTTATATAGATATATGTTGTTAGTTTGAGAACTCAGTGGGTGTTTGGCTAAGCTTATTTAAAACATTTTATAAGATATTTTTTAAGCTTATAAGATGTTAGATTTTATTTTAAAAATAAGTTATTAAAGTATTTGGATAAAGTAAGATATTTTAAATTATACGATGTTAGTAATGACAAAATAGTTAAGAATAAAGGTGCATGTGAAGATTTTAAAACTAAGAGGGTGTTTGGCTAAGCTTATTTAAAACATTTTATACGCTCGTACTTCTTATAAGATGTTTTTGGAACTTATAAGATTTTGGATCCTATTTTAAAAATAAGTTATTAAAGTATTTGGATAAAATAAAATATTTTAGCTTATAAGATATTAATAATGGCAATATTATAATTAAAATAGTTAAAAATAAAGGTAAATGTTAAGATCTTAAAAATAAGTTGAGAGTTTCTTACTTTTTTAAAAAGAGCTTATAAGCTCCTACCTAACATCTTATTTTTTGAGCTAATAAGATATTTTTGAAAAATTTTACCAAATACTTCGTGACATCTTATAAGCTCACCCAAACACTCTCTAAGTTAAGATTTCCTTATTTTTCTAAAAGAGCTTATAAGCTCATAATATCTTATGGGAGATAATAAGATGTTTTTCGAAAAATTTTACCTAATACATTTTAATATTTTATAAGTTTTTAAACATCTTATGAGATATTTTGAAGAGCTTATAAGCTCACCCAAACACCCTCTTAATTTGTTTGGCTTACGAAAGCTTTATACCCATGTAAATTTCATTGAAATGAAAAAATATGACTTATTTTATTACTGTAATATCTAGTACGAGGTACAGCAAAACATTGACTTCAAACACTAATGATTTCATCTTTTAGCCTTGCGAGCAATGCCGATAGCAATCAAGACAGAAGAGGCAAAGTTTCAACATTATGAGCTTCCAACGGCTTTCTTCAAGCTTGTCCTCGGGAAGCATCTAAAATACAGGCAAAATTTTCTGCAAAGAATATTGATTGTTCCTAACATGCATTATATATTTCTCGAACATATTATAAATATCATATTGATAAAGATTGCAACCATGTCCAAATACAAAGAAGTCTTAGCAACCATGTCCAAATACAATGAAGTCTTCATTCGTACGTGAAGATTATTGTAATAACTGATGGTTTCATATGCATTTCTCTCAGGAGTTCTACCGAATCATTATTTGATGAGATGATCTAATTTGTGACTAAATGAATTGTGCAGTTGCTGCCTTTTTGCAGACGAGTCAAACACTTTAGACGATGCTGAGAAAGCAACGTTAGAGTTATATTGTGAGAAGTCACAGATAAAAGATGGACATTCTGTTCTTGATGTTGGCTGCGGCTGGGGATCGCTCTCTCTATACATAGCACAGAAGTATCCCAATTGCCAAATTACAGGGATTTGCAACTCGATAACCCAAAAAGCGCATATTGAGGAGCAGTGTCGGTACTTTACTTTTTCTTTCTTTTTCCTTCCTTCTTCTTCTGTCAACCACCAACAGTCTGATACCTGCACGCTGCTATAGCTTTGTGTGAAAGATGCTATAATATTTGAAATTCTTTTGTGTTCTTTGGAGTGGGCTTGAGTTGAAACCTGTCCAATAGTTGTCTATAATTATCAGCGCAGCTGTGATTTAGTGACAAATTATTCTTTGACGCTGAACAAATCTTGTCTCACATAACTGGGATGGATCAGGAAGTTCATCTCCCAAGAAAATTCAGTAGCATGTGCCATGTGGGTTGTTTTTGAAATTGATTATGGGACTTTGTTCAATTGAAGTGTTTCTTATTTGAAAAGCTTGCACTACGTAAACCTGCGTGCCTTAAGCATGTTTATAAATCTTAATTTCCAAGTCCAGTGCCTTTTTATCCGTCCATTGTTCGCACACCCAAAACCCTGCAGAGGGAGAAATCACTCTAACTATAGGTTGCTCTTCCTCACAGGGATTTTGAGCTGCAGAATGTAGAGATCATTGTTGCAGATATCAGCACGTTCGATATGGAAGCTTCATATGACAGAATATTTTCCATTGGAATGTTTGAGGTATACTGATTACAGCACTCAGTATGAACCTTGGGGTTATGAATTATTATTGGATAGGCTCCCTAACTTTTCTTTATTCATTTAAAACAGCATATGAAAAACTATCAGGATCTTCTTAAGAAGATATCCAGGTGGATGAAATCAGACGGTCTCCTCTTTGTACAACATTTTTGCCATAAAACATTTGCGTACCACTTTGAGGTATGACCACTTTTCTAACTTCCATCTTTTAACTTGAACATCTTGCATCGCGTAGTTCCTCAAAATTTCAGAACCCTTGTCATTTTGGTATTTCATATGCTACTGCGGCAGGATGTTAATGAGGATGATTGGATCACTAGATACTTCTTCACTGGAGGTACAATGCCCTCAGCAAACCTGCTCCTCTATTTTCAGGTTAGCTGCCCGTTTCTATTTTGGAGTTCTCCTTTCATTATGTGGGATCTTAACAAGTCGGATAAAGAACGATTATCTTATACAATTATTTTATTTAAAACCCCTTATGTTTGAACTTTTACTAAGGGTATTTTATCTACAAATACAATCAGGTACGCGCAAAATACACAGTTTATTAATAATTTTTGACTAATGTTGTCACAGTATTCTTTTAAAAGCTCAATATCCTCTTGAGAGACAAGCTTCCGTACAATAGTTAAAGCACTACAACGTCACTTGCTTCTTGTGATGTCTCTCATGCAGGACCACGTGTCTATAGTTAATCATTGGCTCGTGAACGGCAAGCATTATGCACGGACAAGGTGAGTGCGTGAACCATCAATTGGCATCATCTCTTTTGTGATAATTAAGACAGTTAGTTCGAACTGATTTGGAGAGATCTAACCAAATAACATTGCTTGCAGCGAGGAATGGCTTAAGAGGATGGACCAGAACTTGAGTTCTATAAAGCCCATAATGGAATCCACTTACGGCAAAGATTCAGCTGTCAAGTGGACTGTCTATTGGAGAACATTTTTCATTGCAGTTGCAGAGTCATTTGGCTACAACAATGGAGATGAATGGATGGTTGCACATTTCCTTTTCAAGAAGAAATAAAGGATAACGGGCCATAAGCTAAAAAACTGCCAATAATAAGTACAGGAAATAATTGTCGACGAGATATATATATATATATATATGTATATATAGTCACATGTTATTATTGTTTATGATTATAATAATTTGCAGTCAGGTAAGGGCTTAGAATGGATTGCCTGTGAAGTTTGAACAATGTCCACCTCTCAGTTTATGGTTTTCAAAGTAAAAAGAATGTAATTCTATTCATTAAATAATGAATCATAATTTATACACTTCACACTTGATCCAAATAACCAGTTTTAAATAAATGAATGAAGTATTAATGAGTCATTGTCTATGTGGTAAGATAAAAGGTCTCGTAACTTCTTAATTATTACTTGGAATATCTTATCTGTAACGTGTGAATTTTATTTATCGTGTGTGATATGTGGATTAAGAGGTGCTAAGCCTAATAGAGTATACCCAAGGAAAGTCAATGGGCCAAGGCCAAGCCCATCATATCTACACCTAGTGAAATTACCCCCTTACCCCCTAGTTCTGCATTCTTTACTATTATTAGGTTGGGCTTATGTCGTGCGACCTATAATGATTTGACCAATCTCAACCCTCCATCATAGACACGTGGCTTGATCCTAGAATCCTAGACAACTACGTTTCAACTCGGGATTTACAATGGGGAATTTACTAGAAATACTAGCTCATTTAATGATGGGAAGGCTGATAAATTAAAGACACTACTTCTAAATCATCCTGTATTCATAGTTGACCCATCGTTCCCACCTATAAATATGTCAATCTTGGGATAGTCATTGTAACAGTCTTGAGATCAGTATAATAGTATAGAGGATTTGTTTATTGTATTTTAGCTTCATGTTTTGATAAAAAGTATTAATTTTTATATTAATTTATTAAATTGAATATAATCGATTTTTTAAAAAAAATAAACGAATAAAGAAGCCAAACTTTCTTCATAAATCTTACGAGGAAAGTTCCATACAAACCATATCAATTATAATATTTAAAATTAAGTTGACTCTATTATTTCATTTCTCTCCTATGTGATCATTCGATGAACAAGTTCTTATTTTTCAAATTGTTACGTATCCATATTTCTAGCTTTAGTTTTTATAGTTACTTATAGTCATTTAATATGGTTATTTCTAACTTTATTTATATTTGCCCCCCAAAATTCTTTCATCTCTTTATGTATTTTTCAAAAGTATGTCTTTGAATTCCTCATGGTACTCCCTTGTAATTATCTAATGTAATAATTTCTAAAATTATATTCCACATTTTCCAATTTCTCATTAACCTCTATTGTTGAGTAACCTAATTTTATTTTTCACTCATTTATGATAGTCAAAATAGAAAAAATTAAAATCTTAACCAAGAGATAAAGATTAGAGTATTTCTTATGTGATAATATCTCACTTTAAGAATTCATTAAAGATATATATTTATTTTTAATAAATATTTATAAATAAAAATCTAAATAAAACAATATTTCCCAGATAACGCATGGGTTAAAAACTAATAAGTTATAACGCAGTGTCAAAACATGTAACTAAAAATTCCTTATTGAAAAACAAGGAAGAATTCTAAACAAACTCAACCTAA
>JACFYI010003461.1:241911-262612 GCA_014898755.1 Handroanthus guayacan | reverse complement strand
GAATCATTGACTATATTTTATGAGATGATCTGATTTGTACATGGCATTTGCAGTTGCTGCTTCTTTCCAGACAAGTCAAGCACTTTGGAAGATGCTGAGAAAGCAATGCTAGAATTATACTGTGAGAGGTCAGAGATAAAAGATGGCCATTCCGTTCTTGATGTTGGTTGCGGATGGGGATCTCTTTCTCTATACATAGCACAGAAGTACCCGAACTGCCAGATTACAGGGATTTGTAATTCGATAACTCAAAAAACACATATTGAGGAGCAGTGCCGGTACTTTATACAATTTCTTATTGATATACAACCACTAACATTCACATAAATGAAAGCTGTTAAATTTATGTAAAACATATTATGACAAGTCTTATTTGCAATATTTTGTGTCCTTTGCAGTGGTTTTGTGTTGATACCTGTCTCATAGTTGCATTAATTCATCAGTGAAGCTGGTGATGTAGTGAGATGTCATTCTTTGAAACTAAATAAACTTGCAGCAGTGACACACTCGATGCGTGTGACTAAATTTTTTTATTTACAAACTTAAAAAATATTTATTTATTTTTAATAGTGAAAATATTTCTTAATTATTGGATATTATTACTTGATTTTATTTTGTAGGTTAACATGATCGAAAGATAAATTCGAAGATACTAAAGTTGGAAAGAAGAAAAATATAATTGAAGAAAAGAGTTAAATAAAAACTAAATATTGAAAAAAGAACTAAAAGAAAAATATTTTTTTTTATTTTTTATAATTATCTTGTCATTATTTTTTGTAATAGGGTTGCTTTTATACATTTAGCATGATGGACAAAAAAAAAAAAAAAAAAAAAACACCTACCTTTGGTTCTTTTGCCTTTATATATAGTATAGATGTTTTCTCACATAAGCGGGACGGAAGACCATCTTTCCAAGAAAATTTGTTAGCATGTGTATTGTACTTGAAATTGATCAATCGGACTTTGTTTTAGTTGACTTGTTTCTTATTTGAAAAGCTTGCACTGAAATAGACCTTATCTTATAAACATGTATATACATCTTCCCAAGTCCAATGCCTATTGATTGTCATTGTTCCAACAACCAAAATTCCCTCCAAAGAGAATAACCCTAGTCATTGCTTGCTCTCCCTCGCAGGGATCTTCAGCTGCAGAATGTGGAGATCATTGTTTCAGATATCAGCACCTTTGATATGGAAGCTTCTTATGACAGAATATTTTCCATTGAAATGTTTGAGGTACTGAATCGTCATTTGATTCTAGTACAAGGCATGGGGTATGAATTACTGTTGAGTAGGCTCATGAATTTTCTTTATTCATTTAAAACAGCATATGAAAAACTATCGGGATCTTCTTAAGAAGATATCCAGGTGGATGAAATCAGACAGTCTGTTGTTTGTACATTATTTTTGCCATAAAACATTTGCTTACCACTTTGAGGTATGACCACTTTTGTCGCTTCAATCTTTGAGCTTCAAGAACATTTTACATGGCTCAGTTCCTGCAAATATTCATTTCAATTGCTTTCTCTAAAACCTCACAATACTTAGTATTTCATGCATTATTATGCAGGATGTCAATGAGGACGATTGGATCACTAGGTACTTCTTTACCGGAGGTACAATGCCCTCAGCAAACCTGCTCCTTTATTTTCAGGTTAGCTGCCTGTTTGTATTTTGAAGTTCCTGTCTCTCATTACGTTGGATCTTGACGAGTCAGCAGATAGAAATGGTTCTCTTGTATAACTATCATATTTGCACCCCTTATGTTTGAAGTTGAACATAAAACAGACCATCTTTTTGACACAGGCTTTCATACAATAATTAAAGCCTTATGATTGAAGCCAAAAGCTCTAGTATCTCATCACTTGCTTCTTGTGATGTCTCTCTTGCAGGACGATGTGTCTGTAATTAATCATTGGCTTGTGAACGGCAAGCATTATGCACAAACAAGGTAAGGATGCATTTATATATATATATATCATAATCTATTTTGTGATAATTAAGAGTGTTAATTCAAACTGATTTCACCTGGGACTCGAACCTTGGAGAAATCTAACCAAATAACTTTGCTTGCAGCGAGGAATGGCTTAAGAGAATGGACCAGAACTTGAGTTCCATAAAGCCGATAATGGAATCCACTTATGGCAAAGATTCAGCTGTCAAATGGACAGTCTATTGGAGAACATTTTTCATTGCAGTTGCAGAATTATTTGGCTACAACAATGGAGATGAATGGATGGTCGCACATTTCCTTTTCAAGAAAAAATAAAAGATAAGGGGTCATAAGTCCCCTTTGGTTAAAAAATGGGCATGTTGTTGGAACAGATGACAGGAATTCCCAATCAGGTAGGGACCTTTTGTTAAATATATAATTGAGCATGTAGTACAATGGGAGCTCTTGTTAAATATGTTAAATGATGTTCTCAATGCTCTTGCAGATGGGCAGAAGATAAATAGATATCGGAATTTTCAATAACGTTCATTAACAAAGTGCACGACTAGTTGAATTTTCTCCATATACACCACAATTGCTGGTCCTACCAGACTTCGATACTAACCCACGATCGATATGCAGGATGCCACAATCAAATACTAGGGTAGTGGTGATATTCCTATTACAAAAAGAAAAAGCGCTTTTAGAAAACATAAGTTTATCTAACAATGGCAAAATAATAGCAATTTTAAAGATTGGACAATGGTATGCACAAACATGATTTTTTACTTGAGATGAAAAATAAGCAGAAACAGAAACCAGCAAACAAATATCAGGAGTGGCAGTTTTTGTGGTCCAAAATCCAAAAATGCTGCCAACTTCAAAATCATCTCAGTTATTTGCTCTCAAAACAGCTAAATCTCGAACAAGTTTAAACCATATAATTCAGCTGACAAAGCTTTTACTTCTATTCAAAGTAAATCATCAATTTGCAGAACTCTTGTAATGATTTCATCCAACAGCATAAGTAGAAAGATAAGTAGAATTTTTAAAGTTAGCCAACTACTCTATGGATAAGAATAATATATGAGCATGGAAAAACTTTCGATGAATTTGCCATACTGAACATCGAGATTCAAGAATCAAAGAGAAGCGATTCAATGATCCCATATTAAGTAAAAATATCATACAAAGATTAGTCCATTGTCATCCACATTTTGAACTTTTGCTATCCGGTTAGCTACCACGATTCATCACCTGAAACAACAGATCCCTTTGTGAACAGTGTTTGGATACGATATATGATTTGCATAAGATTACAAATGAGAACATTTATGTACGAAGATTCTAGTTCTTTTCACTTTATTCAGCAACAAAACTTCCATAAGACACCACTAAGGACAGCTTCAAAGCATTTTAGGACTGTTCCTGTCCATGAGAATTTGATATCTCGAACTGACTTCAGTGTCTAGGAAGATAGAGTCGCAATGAAATTCTTTGTCAGCTTATGAAATAAGATCAGAAAAGCACCTAAAGTGATTATGGCAAGGATTCAAGTTACTTTCACTTTTATTGAGCAACAAAACTTCCATCAGACACCACTGAAAGACAGCTTCAAGCATCTTAGAACTGTTCTTGTCCATGAGAATTTGATACCTATCCTGACTTCAGGGTCTTGAAAGAATCAAGTTTTCTATATCAGCTTGTGGATCACTTTACGACAAAAAGAAAAGGAAAATTCCATTAGAATTTGATACCTAGGAATGCACCTCCCGTACCTGGATTCAAACATCAACAAATCAAGTGTTTCTATATCAGCTTGTGGATCACTTTACGACAAAAAGAATAGGAAAATTCCATTAGAATTTAATACCTAGGAATGCACCTGCCATAACTAGATTCAAACATCAACCATGTTCTATGAATCCTTAAGAAATGCACACCAAATAGAAACTGAAAAACATCTCTCAAACATTACATAATTGAATCATAACGATCATATGCAAACAATTACAAAATAACAGAAAACTTCATCAATTCCGGCGTTCACCTTTTATAAACTAATCACTAAGAAACTCCACTTGTGCTTTTAAATTCAGCTTGATTATTTAAATCCACGACGCCATCAGCTTCCAAGAACCGACTTAGATGCTTATCATCCAAATGTTGCTGGCAAAACAGCAAAGCATAAGAAGTAAAACGCGATCAAGAACTTTCACTTCAGTACACAATTTCACAACTTTCAGAGGGACATAAATTTTGCTTAAAAGATCCAATAAGTAAGAGCTTACAGATAAACATGCTCTGTATTTCTCCCACTCAGAAACACATTCTTCTTTATCCCACTGACCCTTCAAAAACTTCTCGGAGTACCACCTACACTTAAAATCAACTTAAGGCGTTAAAGGCTTGAGGTCCAAAAAAATCTTCAACACGCCAGAAGAAAATACCAACCCAAGAACAATAAACTGCTCGAATTTTTCTATGTACCAAAAAAGACCATTTTTTTCCGAAACTTAAGCACATAATAACAATAAGTTTAAAAAAAAAACAATAATAATAATAATAATAATAAATAAATAAATAAATAAAAAATAAAAGACCGAGAGAGAAAACAAGAAAAAGGTTGAATCTTTACTTGTTGAAGCAGTTATGGTAGGCAGTTCTGAGATGGGCACATGGTGAAGTTGCTGAGGAAGAAGGCCGCTTCTTGTCTCTCATGATCCCCATTTCTACAGATTAATACAATCAACAATCTTTGAATTTTTTCACCAATTAATCATTCCAATTTTTTCCTCTTCTTGTTTCTTGCTTTTTCCTCCTTGGGTTGGCAGTTTCTTGTGCGGTTGAATTGTATTGACTGTACCAAGGAATTTGGGCCACGAAAGAATAAAATGATGCTTGCCCATTTCATAGTGTTTCAATCCGGGGTACTGGCCCGGCCCATTTTAAGATTTCTACGTGTAGCTCCACGCCCACCTCTAAGCTGTAACTATATATTTAACTTATTACCACAAACAAATTCATCGTTCCAAAGTTCCAAAGTTTCACTTTCACAGTTCACCAAAGAAGGCAACAATGGCAGAGCAGAACCAAAAGCACGCCCAATTCAAAGGGCAGCCGAGGCTCCCCAAATTCGCAATACCCAAACGCTACGATCTCAAACTCAAGCCCGATCTTACGGCTTGTAAATTCTCTGGCACCCTTCGGATTTCCGTTGACGTCGTTTCCGACACCAAGTTTCTCGTCCTCAACGCTGCTGAACTCTCTGTTAATCCTAAATCCGTCACCTTTACATCTAATAACAAGGTATCTTTGAGTCTTTGTATTGTCCGGAGCGAGGTCCACTGAGTACCACTTATTTTTCTGTGGGTGTGGAGGGTGGGCGGGGGTGTATTGTCGTTGGCCTTTGATGACGTTTTTTTCGTTTTTTGTGCATTGTTTGAGAAAGCAAAATCATTTTCATTCAAATTCAACCACATTTTTGTTTCGGAAAGGATGGTGATAGCTTCAAGTGGTTTTTCACATCATTTGGGTACTAGGGATAAAAATAGTAAATCTCTGTGATTGGAGCATCGTGATTTAAATGCCCGTAATAGCTTTTTAAAATAATGATATTTCCTTTGTGATTTTAGTGAAGTTCTGTTCTCTTTTATGTATGATCCATTTGGATCCAAGATTTACAGGAGGTAAGTGGAAGGTTTTCTTCACGTTTTTTATAGGACCATAAGTTATAAATTCTTCAATGAACATCGTTTAGTGTTGCATAACAGAAAAATAAAATAGATTTATGATTTAACAAATGTCGTTCCATAATAATACATCTTTTCATGTTTTTCTTCAAAACCAAAGATATGAATAGGCCCTTTGGTGTTTTCTGCACAAATATTTAAGTTCCAAACATTGCCTTATGTTTTGTTCTGGAATTTTCAGGTGTTGGATCCTGTGGATGTACAGTTATACGCGGAAGATGAGATAGTGGTTTTAGAGTTCATGGAGAGTTTGCCAATGGGGGTCGGGGTTTTGAACTTGGAATTTGAGGGGACTCTAAATGATAGAATGAAAGGGTTTTACAGAAGGTAGTATCTCTTTTATTTATGTAAAATATTACGTAATTGCCCGTTTCATGCAGTCTTTTGTTATCATCATTTTCTTTTCTCTCTGATGTTGCCATACTTTTGTTGGCTATATGAATTATTAAACACTTTGTTGATTCATTTTCCTGTTTCCTGCTTTTGTTTCTATTATGTTGGCTCTATTAACTTATGTGCAATAATTTTGTGGATCCTAACTGTTTTTGTGCCTTAATTCAGCAAGTATGAGCACAATGGTGAGAAGAAAAACATGGCTGTTACCCAGTTCGAGCCAGCTGATGCAAGGCGGTGCTTTCCCTGTTGGGATGAGCCCGCTTGTAAGGTAGTTGAAATAGTTTCTCAGTCCTTGTGTGTGCATGCACTCATGTGTTGGCAATACTTTTTTGTTTGTGCATATGCGGGTTTGTTCTCTTTTGTGCAGATATATGTTGTAAATGTTCTATCCTTTATCAAGTTTCAGTTTTTACTTAAACTACCTTCAATTTAATTCCCCAAATAATTTCTCTTGAGCTCTTGAGTGATATGGCCTTGATTTATGTATCATATCTACAATTCAGGCTACTTTCAAGATTACATTAGAAGTACCATCAGAACTGGTAGCTCTTTCCAACATGCCAGTCATTGAGGAAAAACTAAATGGTAATCTTAAGACAGTATACTATCAAGAATCACCAATCATGTCCACTTACTTGGTAGCAGTTGTCATTGGGCTGTTCGACTATGTTGAAGATCATACACCTGATGGTATATACGCAACTCATTTATCTCATGTGGGTGCTATTTCATCAATTTTATTGATTGTGATCATGATGACATAACTCCATTTTTCCCAGGAATCATTGTGAGGGTATACTGTCAAGTTGGCAAGGCTAATCAAGGGAAATTTGCCCTTGATGTTGCTGTGAAAACTCTTGGCCTTTATAAAGAGTATGTGCAATGCAATTTTCAAGTGCTATCTGCTATGGAATTTTTAAGTGGCACAAGTACAAGTGCTTAGCTGTTGTTTATCATGGCTTTATTATCAGCTGTCATATTTGGTCTAAATTCAAACATGTTAACGGAATGCTTGTTAATTAAACTGTTCAGGTACTTTGCTGTGCCATATTCACTTCCCAAGTTGGACATGGTTGCAATTCCAGATTTTGCTGCTGGGGCCATGGAGAATTACGGTCTTGTTACCTACCGAGAAACAGCTTTGCTTTATGATGATAAGCACTCTGCGGCTGCAAACAAACAGAGGGTAAATTTAATGTGCTTGAAATAGATCAAAATTGTCTGAATTGAATACCCAGCGTATGTTTTATTTTGACTGATTCTCATATATTCTTGTTATATATTGTACTGCTTATTTTCTACTTAGGTCGCCACTGTTGTAGCTCATGAATTAGCACACCAGTGGTTTGGCAATCTTGTGACGATGGAGTGGTGGACGCATTTATGGCTGAACGAGGGATTTGCTACATGGGTATCATGTTCCATCCAAGTTTAAATGCTTGAGCTTATTCCACGAGGCTCCTTATGGTTCATTAATATTTGGTTTTTGGTATCCAGGTAAGCTATTTGTCTGCTGATAGCCTGTTCCCAGATTGGCAAATTTGGACTCAGTTTCTTGATGAAAGTACTGAGGGACTTCGACTGGATGCACTTGCAGAATCTCACCCCATTGAGGTAAACGACCAATGGGGACCCTTCTTTGGCAAAAAACTCTTGAAGAGCTAAATGGTTCATTTTAACAATATGAGACTTGAGGAGTGAGAAAGGGTTTTTTTCTTTTCTTTTATTTTTTATGTTGCTCGTTGTTAATATGTATTTTGGAACTTCATCTGGGTTGGTATCTTCTTTCAGGTGGACATTAATCATGCTGGTGAAATTGATGAAATTTTTGATGCAATCAGTTACAGAAAAGGTGCGGCTGTCATTCGGATGCTACAGAGCTATCTTGGTCCTGAGTGTTTTCAAGTAGGTCATTTGGTTTTAAAATTAACTTTTGTTCCACATTATCTTTTTACGTTGTTCATTTCAAAATAGATAAGTGTTTCTCGTGACTTCTTCTAGAGGGCACTTGCTTCCTACATCAAAAAGTATGCTTGCTCAAATGCAAAGACAGAAGATTTATGGTCAGTTCTTCAGGAAGAATCTGGTGAACCTGTTAACAAGCTAATGAACTCTTGGACAAAACAGAAAGGCTATCCTGTTGTCTCAGTGAAAGTCAAAGACCAAAGTTTGAAGTTCGAGCAGGTTAATTTCATGTGTCATTATTTCCTTTCCTAATCATCTTGATGACATCTTCTCTTTGGGAATTCTGACAGCTATTCAGCTCTTATTTATTGACAGTCACAATTTTTGTTGAGTGGTTCTCGTGGTGAAGGGCAATGGATTGTTCCAATAACCCTGTGTTGTGGCTCTTATGATGCTCGTAAGAGTTTCTTGCTGCAAGCAAAAACTGAGACTCTCAATGTTGAGGAATTCTTGGGAGCCTCAATCTCATCAGGTCGCCCTTGGATTAAAGTTAATGTGGACCAGACTGGCTTCTTTCGGGTGAAATATGATGAGGACCTCTCAGCTAGACTTCGGGATGCAATAGAGAAAAAGAGCTTGTCAACCAGTGATAAATATGGTATTTCTGACTTTAACTATTCTAGTCATATTCTTTAACAGTTGAGCATAATATTAACTTTAGTTTATTTGTTTGTGCAGGAATATTGGACGACTATTATTCGTTGTGTATGGCATGCCAGCAGCCGTTAAGCTCTTTGCTTGCTTTGATGAGTGCTTACAGAGAGGAGCTTGATTACACAGTCCTATCTAACTTGATCAGTGTAATGTTCACTGTTTTAAGTTTTAGTTTTTTTTCTTTCAGGAATTCTTATAGCTCTTAGTTTGCTTTACACAAGTTTTCTTGGTTTTGCAGATAGCTTCTAAAGTGGCAAGAATTGTAGCTGATGCGGCACCTGAATTGGTGGATGACATCAAACTATTCTTCATAAACCTTTTCCAGTACTCTGCTGAGTATGTTCTCGATGACTTTCCATATGCCTTCATCACAATATACAGTAACTCAATTATTTGTACAGAATTTATGCATCACTTATGCTGTAAATTTATACACACAACATTCATGCCCCTGTACCTGGCTTACTATCTGGATCCAAATGTCAGTCAGTCAAGATTCCAAGGGTTCAGTTTATTCCATTCTTCATTTTTCATGATGATGGGGAGGGAAAAATTTAAAAATGCTGTCAAGTACACTAGCCAATTAATGTAAAATTCACTAACGACCCAAATACAGAAACTCCCATATTTTTCTGGAGAGAATATGTTTGGAGAAGATAGCCAATAAGAAATCAAACCTCCAAAAAACTATTTTACCAGCCCACGACACTTGTACATTGGGTATTCGTATGTAGCAAAAGAGAGGGTGTACATGTTCACGGGCTATCACATAATAGTAATGCCTTGATGTTTCTAACTAGTATTTAGATCGTATTACAAGTATGAAATCTGGCTGCTGTTTAATTTCTTTACCAGGAGACTTGGTTGGGATCCTAAACAAGGGGAGAGCCACCTTGATGCCATGTTAAGGGGAGAGCTATTAACAGCATTGGCTTCATTTGGGCATGACGTAACAATAAATGAAGCTAACAGGCGGTTCAGCACATTTTTGAATGACCGAAACACACCCGTTCTTCCTCCTGATTTGAGAAGGGTTGGAGGACAAACTTGACTTTTCGTCTATAATCAAGATCTGAGGAATTGTCGACTGTTTTGCTCACAGCTCTTTTTCTTCAAATTTCCAGGCAGTATATGTTGCTGTGATGCAGAACGTGACTAAATCAAACAGATCTGGCTATGACTCCCTTTTGAGGGTTTATAGAGAAACTGACCTCAGCCAGGAGAAAACGCGAATTTTAGGTACAGACAATTTCATTATTTTGAGCATTTATATTGTAACTGATCCTGCAGCTACTAATGGATTGCCATCTCTCACGTAGCTTCATTGGCGTCCTCCCGCGATCCTGAAATTACTCATGAATTTCTGAACTTCTTGTTGTCCCCTGAGGTACTGTCGATCTCTTGCTTTAGTAATACATATTTTCAGTTGCAACATAATTTTAATGCAGATACTTCAAAGTTGCTCAAATTTTCTTCTTTACCTGTCCTTGTATAGGTTCGGAGCCAAGATGCTGTTTTTGGACTTTCTGTTAGCAGGGAGGCTCGTGAGACAGCATGGAATTGGTTGAAAGTAAGTTCATGTAGTTTGTCTATAGAAGTAGAAATTATAACGCCTTTCTTGTAAATGCCCGGTAAAAATATCAAGGCAAAATCCATTGATGCTTTAAGCAAATGTTCAAAGAAATTGAATTTTGATTACCGTTTATATTGATGGCTGGTTTTATGGTTTACAGGAGAACTGGGACCATATCTGTAAAACATACGGAGCTGGATTTCTAATAACACGTTTCGTCAGTGCTGTTGTGTCACCGGTTGGGTTTTCTTCTCCTAAGCACTTAAATTTTGTCCAATCTTAGGTACATTAGAAAATTATGGCGATATTTATTTCTAATTTACCTTTCGTTGTTCTCTATTCTTCCCCAGTTCTCTTCCTACGAAAAGGCAGAAGAGGCAGAACAATTTTTTGCCAGCCGAATGAAGCCTTACTTTGCTAGGACCGTGAAGCAGAGCGTCGAAAGGATTCATATAAATGCAGCTTGGGTCAAAAGCATTCAAAGTGAGAATCATCTTGCTGAGGTTGTGACGGAGCTAGCACACAGGGAATATTAGAAACTGTTGCTTTTCACTGGTTTCCTATGATCTCCTCTTGTGGAGAATATAACATAAACAAAAGCAATAAATTATGAGTGGTCTTGTAGTACTCAATACTTATTTAGAAGGGCTTTTTATATATTCTGCAAGTCTTTTTATTCCCATCCGTTTATTAGCAGAAAAATTCATTAGAATAACATAACAATATGATTTAATGATGCATTTTCTGTCAGAAATGTGTTCAGTGATGGAAATCACAAATACATTACAATTGTTATAATTTATAACTTTGTTCATTTCTTAAATTCGGTATTATAAACCCACAACGAAGATGAATCTCTATCTCTAATGAAATCCTATCTGTTACACATGCTTTATGCTACATGCTACCAAAGGGGCGTTATCGTACAATGGCATTATCTTCCCTTTCTTTTTTTTTTTTTTTTGGTTGATATTTTGGATAGGTTTTAATGGCATTATCAATGCAGCACAAGGTTACACATTTGAAGAGCCGATAGATCAGGGCACCATAATGCCCTCAAGGGTTACAAATTCCTACTTCAAATAGCTACATTATATAGGCAGCAACTGAAGTAAAGTTTTACTCTCAGTTCCAGAGCTAAAATGCTACTACAGACAGAACTGCCATTCAATTGAACCTATAGATGAAGCCCTGTAAGAAAACAGATGGGCATTGAACCAAATGACAATTCAATTTTTTGATTTTTCAGGGGAGCCAAAAAAAAAAAAAACAAAAGAAAAAAAGAAGGGAAAATGAAGTTGTAGGAGACTGAGAAATAGTTTTATTCTATGTTCTGGTCTTAATCTTTCTTTGAGCCTTCAAGTCTACAACAACTATGGAGATGTTGTCTTTGCTGCCCTTTTGAAGGGCACGGTTTGATAGGTACTCAGCCGCTGCTTGAGCTGCAGGATCTATTCCATTGCCTCTTTCCAACGGAAGTGTGACCCCATTATTTTTATGCCAAAGTAGTATCCGTTTACGAGCAATATCACAAACCTCCTCGTTTTTCATAACATCCCATAGACCATCACTGGCCAGAACGAGGCATTCGTCTTCTCTGGCTCGAGGAACAAATATTACTTCAGGATCCGGAATGATCCATGGTTTCAAATATCTATCTCCTGCAAGGAGCAAAGAGAAGTAGAGAATTAAGAACGGCGTTTTACTATCATCCCTAGAAACGTTTTGCACTGCCAATACAAGAAATAAATTTACCAATATGAAACTACCCTATATCCTGCAAATCACACACAAATATTTTTGTGGCTCAACAAATTTTGCGTGAAGAGTTTTAGATGGTCCACTAGGAACGAATTTACCATACAAAGACAACTCTTGAATCTGATATCCAACTCCAAGAAGGAAACCACTTTTACAACCACTCTCATAATTGCCAAAAATTACTCTATTTATCCTACTGTATACCACTCTCATAGTTACCAAAAAACATTCTCTTTACCCTATTGCATTGATCCACTCATCTATTGCATTTATGTCGATACAGCTTGCTTTACTCTTCTTTCTACAGTGGAATCTAGACTGGTAAGGAGACGGTAAAATTTAGTACAATACCATATGTTTATTCTAGCACTGACAGTTTCCAAACCCAAGGGTAGGAAGATAATGAAATCACCAAGCTTATGCGCACAGACTTCAGACACCCTTTGGGAAAATGGACTTAATGCACAGTAAGAACACACTGCAAAATGAGAAAGAAAAAATGGAGGCCAAGAAGGACATACCAATAGACCTAGACATCGCAAGAACCCCAAAGACACGATGTCCATTCCACTGTATTACCTTGCCTCCAGCTGCTTCAATTCTTGCATATTCATCCTCGCGATTCGGCTAGGGGATACAAGTGTTGTTAGATCATGTTTACAAGAGATTCCAGAGAAAACTTTTGAATGAAATCACATAATCACCTTATGATCCACGGAAAGGGCCATGGGTTCTTTGCCACGGCAGAGCACAGCCCTTGAGTCACCACAGTTAGCCACTATTATATGCGATGAACAAACTATAGCAACGACAGCAGTAGAGCCGACAGTTTCCGGAGCAACAGGTTCAAGATTGCCTTTCCCCACAATCTCATCATCAACCTTAATAAAACACTTCGTGAAAGCTCTCCTCCAATGCTCTTCAACACTATCCTTATTGCTTCCGTCATTCAGGTTGGCCATGATAATTTCCAACTCCTCCGTCAAAGCAGCATGAATGCGATCTCGACAATAATTAGCCACCTGAAAAGAAAATTCCAATTATATATCTCAAGCACAAGAGTTTTATTTAGTGCGTGGGTCCCCAAAAGGCTGTCTGCATGCGAGATCCAGTTTGGATCTTCTATTATGATACAAATTCCGTATCCTATTTCATCATATGGATACACACCATGTGTATTAATTATTTTCTTATAGAAGCATTTTGTTGTCCATGCAATGTTCAATTTTGTTGTGTATGCAATACATTTGGCATGTATCAATAGTGGAATGGAAAATGAAACATGTGCCGCAACAGAAGATTCAAAATGTGTAAGAAAGAGAGATATACCTGACATCCTCCATGGCCATCATAGACTCCAAAGAAATGGCCAGTCAAATGGCTTAAATGGGACATTAATCCATCAATTACTCGATCGCCAATTAACATCTGGAGAGGGATTTTCAATAACCGAGGCACAGTTGCAACTGCATCTTCCATTTCTGGTCTCCTACCACAAACCGATGTAAAACCCCAGAGAGGCACATAATCCACCTCAAAGATACTCCTGACAGCCCTTCCACTTATCCCTTTATCCAGTTGGATATTAATCAAAGATGATTTTGAGCTGGCAGCATCGGCAATCTCTTCCCCAACCTCCACGGAATCACCCAAGACTGTGACATCCTTGGAAATAAGTTCCACATCACTTGTGCTCTTCTCAATGTCTAAAAATTGTGTCCCTATTTCAGAAATGCTCTCCAAACCTAACAAATCGTCACCACATAGACTACTAGTATCACTCACCACGGACAATGAGCAGGAGCTATCAAGAACCGGGTCGCCCTCCAATGATGATGAACCGTCTTCTTCACTTTCACGCACTACACCATCAGTAGCTAACCAGTTGCTTTCATCCTCAGAAGTCGTAGCCATCATAGGAGACACTAACTTCAGCGTGAAACTAACTTCACTTCCCGAATCACCAAAACTACAATCCTCATTATCACCATCTACAGAGTTGCCCAAACTTTTAATCTCAGAATTGTGAGACGAGCTCGATTGATCGGCCATCAACTTGAAGTTTCTTACATCCATACAACTTTCCCCAGTAAGATTGTCAAAGATCGACTTACCCAATCTAAATGGCACTGCAACCACCCCATGTATCTCTTCCATCGATATCACTATCTAAATAGCAAAAGTTACCCTGCCGCCCATCTAAAATTACATGACCTGTCATTGTTATATTAATTCGTCACCTTCCTCCAATATAAAGAAAAATCTAGAAGTAAAAATGGATAAAACATTTCCCATGCTCACAACATATATGCGGCTTACAAGCACTTAAGTTCACCATTAAACTGCGGCATCCCAGTCAGCTTAAGAGGGCTAAAATAGAAATTACTTGTCAGATCCGGTAACCTAAAAATAAAAGCCAACTACCATCCGTGAAAAAGTGGCACCATATATAGAAAGGTGAAACTAACTTGTCTGAAACCTTCTCTTCTTACTCTCTGGACTCTTCACTATCTACTTCCGTCAAGTAAAGTGCAAATGAAAAATAACGACATCAAGGGAGATCCTTCATATTCAATCAATCAACTGAAACAGGAAAAGAAAAAAAATTAAATGAAGAATCAAAACTATGAATTAAGCTTAGTTCTTTATCATTTCCAAGTACAAGAAAAGGAGGCAAACAACAAAAGGGTTCATGGGAAAGAAACTAAGAAAGGCAGAGCAAAAGTTTCAAGAATCACAGGGAAATCCTGAAATAGAAAGGCAACTTTTTTTTTTTTTTCAACATAAAAACTTTGAGTACCCTGGATCTGAGGCAACCCATGTCAACCCTTTATTCAAATCGTGAGAAACTATCTTTAGTCTAACTGTCTCTTTCAACCAATAATTCCATATTTGCATCACTATACTCTCAAGAAATTAGTAATAATAGTAATAATATGATAATGAATGAAAGCTAAATAAGTTGAAAAGAGTAACTACAATCACTACCTAATTTTTTACCTGTTTTTGTTTGTTTCTTTGTTACAAGACACTGTTATTCGCCCTCCTTTCACTTTCTTGAACATCTGCTGGAAACATGAGAAAAAAACAATATTGAGAAATCAGGAACCCAAAAAAATTAAGGTCTTCGTAAATGTCAAACCATGAGTTCTTTTTGGGGACTCGCTTTTTATAGTTCTTGATTTTTGCCCCAGTACATGGAATACCAAGAAAGTAAGTGGAAGAGAGAGAGAGAGAGAGAGAGAGAAACATCATTAAAGAAAAGAATAAACAGCTATTAATTATTACAATTATTATTGTTTAAAATATATATTAAATAAATAAATCAAGAAAAAGAATGAAAGCTTGGCGAGACAAATACAGGTGTCAAATCAAGAGAAGCATATTGAAGCATCTCCACCCGTTTTCCTCAAGCGCTTTACCTTGTTCTCCAACTTTACTCATACATATGTACTTAATAAAATAATAATTCATGTAAATGAATTGCATCGAATATGTTACAATTTAAAAGGTATAAAATTTGTTGCTTTTGAAGTAGTTAATCTTAGTTGTATGTATTTTCTCAGTATATTTTGCACTTACTTTCAGTTCAGCCAAATATCATTTTCCTCCTACCCAACCAAAGTAATATGGTTTTAATGGTCATGCAATATTGTAATCTTTGACAGGAGTAATAGATGATTAAACTTAGATCGCCTCGAGTATAATTTTTTTTGTTTTTGGAAAAGTAACTACTATTATTAATTTTTTTTTTTTTGGTCAGTAAATGAAAATTCATTTATCAATGAAGTCTTGCTCTAATAGTAAAATAAAGGTCTTATAATTATAAAAATCACCATCTCGATTTTCCCAATATATGAGGTTGTTTTGTTACTATATGATAGGTTTAAAGATATTTTTAAAGTTACTGAATTTTTTATTTTTTTAAAAAAAAATTGTTATTGATGTACCGATTAGATCTTGTTATGATTTCTAAAATAATGATTTAAAGTAATCAAATGATCATAACAATTTTGTACTTATCAAAAAACCAAAAAGAAAAAAGAAAAGATGAAATTGAAAATCTTGGGTTTTCTGTACACACGTCATACATGATATAATGGGCCTGCCCAAAAGGCCCAGTAAGAAAACCCAAGGAAAAGGAGGCCTGAGTCACACTAGCCCACCTTATGAAGAGAGATCCCGACTAGGGCCAGGAGAAGCAATAGAGCCCAACTTGTACGATGAGAAGAAATTAGAATTATCGTATAAATCTAGCAGCGAATCAATAAATACAACAAAAAGGAGCCGATCGTGCATGAATTTTTTAGAGCCTTTGTAATTGGTGCCGGTGCGATACTCAAAATGATTGCTTACTTTTAAAGCCGTGAATAAATAGTAACACTAACACGTGCTGCTGAGTTGATGAAATCGCCCTTACAGAAACGGGCAAGTTAAAATTTCACCAGTAACATATGGTGATATGATAATTAAATATAGTCATTTTCTATAAAAATAAAATAAAATATAACACATATTTTCTTTTTCAGTCATCAAATTGGAAATCTACATCAGATTCTCTTTATTGTTCTATAATTATTATCAAGAAAAAGAATGCATTGTAATTATTATTATTATATTTAATTATTCTCTTATATTATTATCATTATTATTATTATATTTAATTAAATTACATACATAATTTATACATCTATACCTTTTAATAAAGCGTGAGGGCCCATTTGGTATGGCCTCATGTATTTTTACTAAAATACTCTTTTCTTTTTTTATCTTTCATTTATTTTATTTGAATAAATAATATAATTTCCAGTCGACCACAACATGATCTATTATTACAAAATCGCCCACAACCCACTCACATATTTTAATATTTATTTATTAGATGCACACATATTGAGTGTGGACGATTACTAGTTTTAATAAATTGTGAGATTTTAATTGGTATGGCCTCAAGTGTTGCATCTAAAATATCTTTTTACATTAACTTACTATAATTATAACCACCCACAATCTCACTAACTTTATATTAGATTATGTAAGTAATTTAATCAAATATAATAATCATAATAATAATCTGATTATTAAATATAAATGAAAATAATGTTCATTTTACATATCTTAATATATATATATATATTATCTTTTTATCAATTTATATACACGCATCGAATGTGCAGTTAAAACTAGTATAATATAAAGTTAGTAGGAGTATGATTGGTTATTATTAGAATAAGTTAATTTAAAAGGATATTTTATATAAAACACTTGAGATCATATCAATTAAGGCTTCACATTTTATTAGAAGGTAAAGATGGATATTGACATGACATTTGTAATTATTTTTGTAATTAAAAAAATAAATATAAATCAAATTATACTATTTCTTTAAATAATTATGGCAAGAACTCGTATCCCATCAAATATAAATAAGGTACTCATGAACAAGGAAAATTCACAAAAAACAAATTATGCAAAGCAACGGAGAGAAGTTGGTGCAGGTTCATAAATTCTCTCAAAAGGCGTAGAAGTTTCCGGAAGAAAGGAAAAAAGGGTAAAAAGCTTCTTACGCGTACACCGGCTGAGCGCAATCTCTTTCCGCAGGAAGATTTGCGTTGCGAGTAAGCTACAATATGTCGTATTTGCTGCCACACCTTCACTCCGGATGGGCCGTGGATCAGGCGATCCTCGCCGAGGAGGAACGCCTCGTCATCATCCGTTTCGGCCATGATTGGGACGATACCTGTATGCAGGTCAGATTTATTTTCTACTTTTGCTGTTATTTGTTAATTATTACTTTTTGGTGAATGTCAAGTAATATCTCGGCACGCATTGCTTTTGATTTGCAGATTGTTTTCCCTCTATTTTCAGCCGCTCAATTGGATCTAGGGTCTCCAGTCTACTAGTTTCTGAATTTTAAGTCTAGGATTTGGAATTTTAAGTCTTTGTCATCATTCTCATTTGTTGCGTTGGGAAAATTGGGTAAATTATACAAAGTATAATTCAGTTATCTTGTGAACAACTATTGCCTTGGAGTACTGATCATTCATCTTAAAGAGTGGCCAATCATTTGGTAATTATCAGTTATCTCGACGCTATGTTTTTAGCCAGAAATAATTTAGAGTGGATTTTCCTCGTATGAATGGCAGTTTTAGAAAGAAAACGACATTATTTGACAAATAAGCAAATGAACCTATTGTGTATATATGTATCATAAGTTTATTCCTTCATAATCGGGAAGGAATTGATTTATTAGTCTGGATAGATCATCTGCGAATTTGAACTAGTTGAAGTTACACTTATAAACTGCCCCATTAGCTATCATATGGCTGAAGCAACAAATATATGTTACTCCACACAGTGTGCATCTTATGTATTTGAGTATGATTTTTATGTCCAAGAACATTGTCCTGTTGTGGTTATGTGCTTCAAATCTGTATAAATCAAGCGAATTTTTTGTCTGTTTGTAGCGTGAAATCTCAAGTCCACCCAATCTTACATATGGTTTTATTTGGCCTATGAAGTTTGGTGGGTGATGCAAATATCCATCCTGGTAATCTTTTATTCTGGTTGGCATCTATTTCTATGCAAGTGTCTGCAATTTCTTTCTGTCAAGTGCAATTTCTGTCTTTCAGATAGCTTCTCCTGCTCTCACAGCACACATGCATGCACTCCTAAAGAACACCGTGCAAGATGCAATTATGTTGCGATAGATATATCCCCTTCTTACTAGGGATAAGTTCATTCCTTGCAAGTTCTTTGACATATGTTGAACCTTGTCTTAGATAGTGTAGTAACTAATGGGAATTTTTGTGCACAATGGTTTCACCCAGTCCTTAAGAGTTTCCTGATTTTGTTCTCGCTGGTTTTTGGCTTGAAATCTTTCCTGTTTTGTAAACTCAAGTTGTACACTCACAATATTATTGGTACATTGGTTCAGATGGATGAGGTGCTGGCTTCTGTTGCTGAAACCATAAAGAACTTTGCAGTCATATATCTGGTGGATATCACGGAGGTACCTGATTTCAACACGATGTATGAATTGTATGATCCTTCTACCATCATGTTCTTCTTCAGGAACAAGCACATTATGATTGACCTTGGTACTGGAAACAACAACAAGATCAACTGGGCCTTGAAGGATAAGCAAGAATTTATTGATATTGTTGAGACTGTCTATCGTGGTGCTAGAAAAGGCCGTGGTCTAGTTATTGCTCCTAAAGATTACTCCACTAAGTATCGCTACTGATTGTTTTGTATATTTTTCAATGACCATCATAATGTAATTGATTTGCAATGGCTCATTAATGGTGTTTGTAAGCTAGCGTGATTTAGCTTATCTGCTACCTAATAGCCCCAAAGTTGGTGCACTAATATGTTCTGCTTTTCTGGTGTGAAATGCCATGATGCATGTTTGAATTGTTTTGGTCCAAACTATCCATTATTATTGTGTAATCGAAGTCAAGGATGCAATTTTAGAGTTTGCCTTTGGATGCTGTTGCTCCTGTGTTAGCTATTCCTGCAAATGTTCTATCACTTTTTGAACATTTCACATTTTGAAAATTATTCATACTCTTTAATAAGTATTAGTTCGTAATTTTATATAAATTTTTCAAAATGATCTCATTATTATTAATGGATATGGATTCTGCCCTTAAATTTAACTCTTGTATTCTAGGCCCATCTTCTTCTTTAATTGTGCATGATTCAATATCTTAATTTGTTTTAAGTTATATTTTTCAAATATTTTTCATGAAAAAGGAACATTTTTTATTTTCAACACTATTATTTCATCTACAAGAGTAATAAGTTTTCAATTTTTAAATGAATAAGATTTGAACTTCTTTGACAATGATATTAGTTTCTCAAATAATTATCCTTTGATATAACTATTTTTTTATGCTTCACCAAACAACAAAACTTGCAAGATTAATGATATAATTAAATCAATTATTTAGACTTGACTAAAATATCATAGTTTAAACCAAATAAATTCAAACTTTTGAAAGTATTGCAAAATCACATCTAAAAATAGAGTACCCATTGTCTAAGGATTTCAATATATAATTAATTTACTATTATTAAGTTGATCACAATAACAATGTGACTCGTAATCTATTATTGTCACTTTATAATTTTTACTTATAATATTTTGTTTATTAAGTATGTGCACATCGAGTATATACCGCATGTAACTATGGTCCCTTCAATTTAGAAACATTTTGGTTAAAATATGTGTTCCATCCATAGCTTTGGATAGGAATGGCAATGGGTCTGGGTACCTAGACTGGCCTCCGAACTCGCCCCTAATGGGGCGAGTTTTTAAATTAAAAAAGGGTCCGGGGCAGGTTCAGTTTTTCAAATCTTAGACCCGGACTCGCCCCAAACCCACCCCATTATAATATTTATATATATAATATACATTTATATAATATATTATATATGAAAAAATATGCATATATTTTAAATTTTCTATTAAAAATATATATGTTACATACATAATTTATATATAAAATATATATTGCTTTGGATGAAAGTGATTATTTTTTATTAATTAATAATTTATACATTCAATATTTATAAAAGCAACATATATGTAATAATTTATAATTTTTTAAAGAGCCAAATTATGCATATATAAATTTTTCAATAATTAATGTTTTATTAATAT
>JACFYI010003461.1:214622-230216 GCA_014898755.1 Handroanthus guayacan | reverse complement strand
ATCTCTTAACTGTAACCTAAAACCGCAGGTTAATATACCCAAGAAAAAACAACAAAAGGAAAAGAAAATGAAAATCAAAGCAAACACTAGATCTCATTAAAGAACTAAATCGCAACTCAAAAGTAATTAATAGAACACTAATTCAGGATATGCCTAAATCAAAAAGTTGCCACAGACACAAACACATAGCTCGCTATTCACACATATACCTATATCCAAACATACCGTTCCTTTCTTTCCTGTATGCTTTTCATCTGATTTTTGTAGTGATTCTCGATGAACTGTTTAGCAGCGGCTACTTTTTCCATTGTCAAACTTGAACCTAGAATCTCCTCTTCTCCATTGTTATTCTCTCCTTCTTCATCCATCTCTGAATCCTTCTCGTCTCTATCTCTCTCTAGATTTTCCGCTAAATTTGTGTCTCCTCTCTGAATATATGTGAGCAAATATAAAGCGGTGTCACTGTGTGAGTGGGTATATATAAGTGTGGGTATTTATTGCGGGGACGAGAAGGGGAAACCCCAGGAACCCGCTTGTCGTGGTTTTACCTCATCAGCTCGTGTTTTTGACAGGATCACCTACTTTTCATTCTTTTGAGGTCCGTGCACCACATTGAAGATACGTGATGGTGATTGTACCCCGAGACTTTTCAAGGACAGATGCGGTAAATCCTCCGTGCGTCTTTAATAATTTAGTTTTTAATAATGAAATAATGAAATAATAGTTACTTTCTTTATATATCACGATTATGGGATTTAAATATGTAATAAAATTGGCATTTTAAGGAGGATAAACGTGAAAATATTGATACTTTAACATTCAAATTATCAAAAGAGATTTTTATTGTGTAAAGGGTATAATAGTATCAACTTCTTTAACATGTTTAGTCAAAAAAAAAATAAAAAGAAAGAGTCTTAAACTTATCACTATATTCATCTTCGTTCTTATAGTGAAATTTTGTACAATGTTGATCATAAATATGTTGAGTATTATTATTTCATGAAGACATTATACCATTGAAACATTATACCGTTGAGGTCCGTGACAGAAAATTTTACTCTAAAAATGTACTTATAAGAGTAAGAGGGAAATAACTAATAAATATTAAACTATTGCAACATTCTTAACTTCTCGACATGTGACACAGACTTGGTATCATTAACTAAACTTTTTGTATCTAATTATAATCTTTTGAATCCAATTTGATACTAAATGGACAAAAATTTATTTCAATATAAATTCACACATTAATTTAATTTTTAATCAATACATATAACTGTAATTACCCTTAAATTGTTACGCATGTGTTAATTTATTATCTTCAATGTTACTTACATATTTTTACTGGATATGAAATATAGTATCATCTTCTAGGCAATGAAAAATGGCATATTCTATCATTTTATGCTTAGTAATCATTTGTTTATAAATGTACAAGTAAAAATATTCAGTTTAGGAAGAACGGTTGTATGGAATTTCAAACCAGCTCAGAAAGGTTTGGATCTGGTGCATGTGACAGGTACGCTATAACCTGGACTTACTTGGCAGCTGGCTTTTTTTATGGGTTTGGTAAGGATTTAAATTTAATTAATTTTTGTTTTATATTTTCATTAAGAAGAATAATATTCGAAAAATTTCTCTAAATTATTAATTAAGTGCACTCTATAGTCAACTGGATATTGGTCACCTTTCGCTATTAATATATGAGTAATAAATAGATTTCATAATGATAATTAAATTGATAATTACTAGGTGGAATTTGTTTGGTATATTTTGTGATGGATTCTCTTTATTAATTTGAAATGTGGTGAGTCATAAACATCGTGAAAGAGTTATTGTACTTTATAAGAGTGCATTTTACTCTTCCTGGAAAATATTAAGATTATTAAATTAATTACTTAAAAACTATATAATAAATATTGAATGTGAAGCGGCATTTTTTCCGGGAGTTGATAGTGACAAATTGACACATAAGTTATTTTTATTATTATTTCATAAAATCATACATAAAATTTTCGCGTTTTAAACCCCCTTTCTTCAATTTTTTCAAACTTGTTGAATCCTTTTTACTGGTCTAGAAATCCCACATCTTCTCCACTTTATCTCTAAAATAATTAAAATATATCAATTAAATCTTGTTTTCATATTCTAATAAAATACTTTTACTTTTCAATTATTCACAACTGAGAACATTATTCTTCACCAACTACACATGGCTCCAATCACGGTCAGATGGTGTGGAAAACATTTTAGTAATGCAATTTTTTGAATAGTATAGCAAAATAAAAAAGAAAAAAAAACGTATTTAGTTTTAAAAATTCTTTATCGTTAAAAAACTTTAAAAATTTTAATATCTAATTTATTAAATATTTTATCAAATATTTTGTGTTATCTTATAAACTACTAAATAGTTCATAAAATATTTTAAATGGTTTATTAAATTTTAGGCAAACATCTACATAAACTAAAGTATAATATTTAATTGACTAGTACAAGATGGTCGGTCGAAATCCATATGCACTTATGAAGTGTGACAAAATCTTGAGTTCTCCACTTCATATGTTATATTCTCTTTTAGCAATCGAGGAATTTATCTAATCAAAAGTACTTAGGGGCTTTTATAAATAAAAACATATTTTAATATTAACATATTATTAAGGATTCAGACAAATCTATGAACTTTTACAGGTGGGCGCACTGCTAAGATATTGCCAAAATATTAAAAAGAAACACAAAGTTTATGTGTTCTCCTGTCGAATTTACTGTTAGATTCTTTATGTTCTATTTTATTTTATATTTTTTGGGTAAATCTTTGTTTTTCAGATTATTTGCTATCATTCTACATGTTTTAGTAATATAATTTATTATATTGTTGATATATGGAAAAAAAGTTAGGATTGAATAGATTATCCAGCATTTATTAAAAAAGAAAAAGAAAAAAGAGAGAATAGATATTTAGCAAATTCTTCATGTCAAGAGTCGCGTTTGTATTTAAAGAGAAAAGCGGTATTGTGGTTCATGCACTTTCCTTTCTTTTTGTTTTTCCCGGTAAATCCTAGTTTAGAGGCCGTGAAGGTGAAACGTTTTCTCGTTCCTTCTATTTTCTTTATTTTCCATGAATTCGAGGAAATATGCAAAATAAATCACTCTGAGTTTCTATTTCAACTCATGTTTCGCTTCTTCGAAGTTTAATTCCTATTTTATCTCTTATTTTAATTCGCACTTATTAAATAAGGAATAAATAATGAAATGCTTTTACTAACACAAAGTAAAAGGAATCTCACCACCATAAAAGAGTTTTTCCTTAGTGGCGGATTAGGCCAGAGGTACCTCATGCGGCTGCGCATCCACTGCCGTGGAGCGTAGGTTTGTATGTGTTTCTATGACAGCGAGGTGTGAGTGCAATGGAATGAGTTATTTTTAACTATAAATTTTCCGTTTAGTCTGAATACAGTAGCTTCTTTTACATACGAACGCTCATTTATTTAAGTGTTAATGGTTTTGCTAATTTGAAGTTTTATATATGGAGATTTTTATTTGATTTTGTTATTTGTAGTAGGAATGATGATTAAGTATTTTTGACCTTGGCTAGTGCCAAGCGATGACAATTGAGTATTTTTATCATGGTTATACTTTACCATGCCAGAATGTGATCTGAATTGATAGCTTAGAATTCTGAAAATTTGTTCCAAAATATTATCTATGTGGCACTTTTGTATTTTCATATAGTTATCTTGATTTGAGAATCTTGATGTAAATTATGCATTTGGGGATCAATAGAACGGACTTTTATGATTTAGATATCTGCCTGTCAACTGATGAAATGAAGTATGGAAATATAGAGTTATCCATGGCGACTGTGGAAAGTTATCTTCCAGTAAGAAATTGAAAAGGAGAGTTATTACAGAAAGGGTTAGCTGGCCTTCACAAGAACTATTTTTTGTTGTCAATTCTCTAAATCATGAGCTCATGGATTGATATTAGCACGACTCTAAATCTCTGACATATATATCGAGTAGGAAATTCTATGTACTCTTTTCAATTTTGGCATGCGCATTAAAGGCGATCGCCTTTCTTGCCTCAGGCATGGCCGCTTGAGGCGAAGTAAGGCGACACTATGTCCACTCTTCTTTACAGGATTAGGTGAGGCAACTACCTTGGTTCGTGAGGCAAGAGGCATCACTTTTATATCATTAGAAATAAAAAAGCAATGAGCGTATAAAAATAACTCTTACCTAAATAACCCCATAAAAGATCCCTAGCCAAAATAAAGGGCTACCAAGAAGCGGATCTTGCTTTGGGTTTGAGTGAAGATAATGAGGAGGATACATGATTAATTTGTAGCTACCCGTGTATTACTATTGTCATTCATGTTTGATTCATGAATTATGACTACAGAAAGTCAGAACTTCATGTATTGTTTTGTCATTTATGACATCCTGGGAATTTGTTGCCTTATATATGGTCATCAATGAAAATATAGTTAAATGGAAAATTTGAAAATAGACATTGTTAGAAGATGACATTGCAGATAATTATTGACAGTTATATGTATTTCAGAGGAAGCATCAACATAATATATGACAAATAAGTCATAAATGCAGGTAACAAGTGGGGAGGGCTGAGGGGGTTGGCGGGGAATACCAGCAATTTATGAACTAACAAATTTTGACTTTTGATAATAAAGGCATGGAAGTCACTGATAAATTGTCAATCTTCTCTTCCACAAACATTTATAAACGATAGGAATCCCAGGGTCTCCTATTTAGACTTTGGCTCTCGCATAAATGTGTTTTATGCTCTAAAATGTTTTTGACATTTGGGACAATATTTAATGGGAAGAGTAACGTCATAAAACACTTTTATATTTCTTATTTTTAATTTCTTGGGGTTGAACAGAAAAAGATCTTCCTATCCCCTTTTAATAACGTAAAACATTATTAAAAATACAAAGGCAACAAGCCTATATATAAAATCCTCAAGCTCAGCTCGTGAGCAAGTTTGACTCATTTGCACCTTTATTATTGACCACAAATACAAAAAGAACAAATCAAAATTGATGTGCCACATATCTCAAACTCAAAAAAACAAATTCAAAGTACTCATAAATGAGATTAAAATTTAAACCTCTACCTAACATGTGATAAACAATATTTTTCTTCCTTTATCCTTATTTCTTTGAATAATTGTGACATTTCTCATACATTCTACAATCATTTAACAAATAAGCTAGATGGTGTGAAAGGGCTCACCTACTTTGCCTTCCCATCTTGACTTTATTGTCAACAAGATTCACACGTTGCACATAGACAACCAACTGTTTTAATCTTATAATCAAAGCAATGTAGGACCAAAATCACCCATCAAAATCCAAATTAGCTAATGGGATGAGAATAATTTCATCCAATAGTCACTAAACCACAAGATTATCATAAGGGATAAGCCTAAAACACTAATCAAACGTCATAATATTAATGGGATTAATAAATTGTGGATGTCTTTTTCAGCACTAGAATGATTGATTAAGGCATAATCTCTTTCTTAAAGGAGCAAGAAGTGGTATGGTTCTTGCCATTTGCTGATTAATTAACTTTATTATATGCCATTTTATGCTTCAAGAAAACTTGAATTTAGGACCGCTATTTGAGGTCATAGTATAAACTAAAAACACTAAATGTCTTGTCTTACGTCGGCTTTTCGTGAAGAATTTGCAATTGAAGTGGAGGGTCTATTCAAATAACAAATTATTGAGTTCACTATTCAATAAATGATAGGGATGATTATCTCTGCACACTCAAAGATTTGGCATAATTATCAAATAATTCTCTGAAATTCAGATAGCTGTCATTAAAACCCCTTGCTCAGTTACATTTCCTGAGCTTATGTATAATTATAATTATACCTTCTTGTATAGGAGTATACTTATGATTTTTCAGAATTTTTGAGTGTGTAATTGTAATTATTAAACTTTGGAAAGTATTTTGATAATTATGTCAAAGCTCAAATGGTCCCTAAATGATATTAGACATGTTTTCCATCTCTTCTTGAGCAACAGGTGGACTATTTCTCTGTAAAATTGTGCTCAATTTCGCGAAGATCTCCATATTAATTGGGCTAAGAACTCAAAAGGGCGAATTTTTGGAGGAATGTAAAAATAAACAAATAAAGTACTCAATGCACAAGGGATACATTCCATCCCACAACTGTGTGAACAAAATAACGTTTCATGCTTTTCAAGATTTAGGATACAATTCTTTGGAAGTATAACAATGCAATAAAACAATCATCCTTAAAACTAATGTAATTCACCTAAATAATTGTTTCATTGTAAAAACTGAACTACATGTGTGTCTGTGATTTCTATGTATACCCCCCTTCACCCTACAAGACAATAATCATCGATTTGCTTAAGGGGAAAAGTACCTATAACAGAAACGAACAGATCCCCTCAGAACAAATTGTGACTATCTATTGTACAAATTTATAACATAAATGTATAAAAACTTGATCATTCTATGAAAGAAAGGAAGTGCCAGCATGATTATGATGCAAAAGATTATGAGCTATAGTATCTCTTGCCTTCATTGCATTTGCTGATCTCAATCCAATTTCAGGCACCATTTCATCATCAAAGAGCGCAAACTCAAGATTTGGATCCAAATCATCATTCCTCATCTCACAAATGTTATGCAAGACGCAGCACGCCCCAAGAACTACTGGTAAGTCCTGTAGTTTAACTTCAGTTCTTTTCTGCAAACAACCCCATCTACCTTTCAATCTTGCAAATGAATCTTTAGCAATTTTTTGAATCTCCCCAATTTTCTCATTGAAAGCATGTTGAGTCCAAGTCAAATGTTGTTGTGTATAAGGGACTAATACCCAATCCATTAAAGGGTATCCAGGGCCACCGACAATCCAAGAACCCTGATAGAACCCTGCATTTGCCCTCTGAAAAAGTGTGGATTTTTCTAACACTTGATCATCAGGCATTGATCCAGGGTAACCTATGCAAACATCAGTAAACACTCCTCTTGGATCAACAACTCCCTGAACTGTAATAGAATATGATGTTTTTTGATTCCTCTCAGTATGTCTCCTGTTGAAATAAGCTGCCACACTAATCTTCGGAGCAATGATAGGTATATGTGTTGTGTACATTGATCCAACTACATTAGGTATTCCAGACATTGCCTCAAATTCTTCCTTAATCCTCCTTACACTGTCCTCCTCCGGCCACCTAAGATACTTCGGCATCAAAACATTCCTTATAGCCGAACAAACCTCAAGAACGAGCTTATGGCACGTAGATATTCCCAACCCAAACTTCTTCGAAACGAGCCTAAGCGGTTCGCCTGTCGCCAATCGCCATATGCAAACTGCCACACGTTGCCTAACGGGGACCGCATCCCTCAACATAGTATTTTCCTTAGCAACAACAGAACTTAGCTCATTACAAATCAAGTCAAATGTTTCTTTCCCCATTCTAAACGCTTTCTTGAATTCCTCCTCTGGGAAATCCGGACTGTTACATTGATCCCACCAATCTTTAGACCTGTTTTTAACCCACAGCCGCCGTTGAGGCCCAGCCGCAGCCGGGGCTTTATCATTCACGGCGGCGTTTTTATCATTAGGAACAGAATCCTCTGCACTGGCAGCACCAATGGCCATTGCAGCAACGTTTGTGGCAGCAAAAGCATTAGCCTTAGCCTTTCTTTTCCTCGTCCCTTCAGCCCTTTCCGCATCTTTATGAAAATCCTGCACCTTAGAGTAATAATCCATCATCGCTCGAGTACTCTTGCTATGATTTTCTTCCAGTTGAAGCCTTTCTTCTTGATTGGCCTTCTCCACCTCCTCGAGATCGTTCTTTTCTTGATCCTCAAGCAAAATCAAAGAAGTTATGATCTCGTTTAACCCTTTAGTTTTCACTTGCTTCTTATCATCCACTTCTGCATCAAAAACTCCAACGCTAGGGCTCGTGTTATCTCTTCTTTTTCTCTTCCTCTGCTGCTGCTGTGGCGGCGGCTGCTGCTTGTTCTCATTCATCTCCAAATGGGCTCCCTGAAAAAGGTTCGAGGTACGCAAAAAAGAGGAGTAATAATCAGGAATTTCTGTGAAAAACGGGTTCCTCATATACATATACAGTCAAGGCGATTGACAGAATGTGTGAATGGAAATGTGAACGCATAGCGAATGTCAAACTACAAAAACGGGATTTGAAAACTTCGGGTCAGCTGTGTATATAATATATCTATAGATGCAGGTGTAGATACAAATCCATAGAGAGAGAAAAACGTGTGGGATTGGTGTGAACACGGCATTGGGATTGAGGAAGTTTCGAGGAGAAGATAATAGAGACAACTTGGGGGGCGGGGGTGGGGGCGGGGGTTGGGGGGAGCGGGGTGTTGGGTTAAAGACGGTGACCTGGAGAGAGTTGAGAACTGAGACTACGCGTTTTGAATGCATATGTCTACCCTTTTTAATTTAAGGATAAGGATTTCTTGATATAAAATAAAATTTTGAGAATTTTGGGATTATTTTTTGGTACCATATAATCTTCGAAATTGGGATAATTTTTTTCTAAATATTATTAATACATAAAATTATTATTATAGAATTTTATTTGCCAGATAGAGAATGATATCTAAGATGATAGTAATAATCATGTATCATAAAGTGGTATAATCCTATTATTATTTTTGTATTGATGACACACATAATTTAAATCAATCTTATTTCATTGTCGAAATACATAAAATATTTTTTTCTTTTTGTACTATTATTGCAATTATATTTTGACAATATATTATATCTAATGTAGAATTATTCAATTATTATTATGTTAAGAAAATTAGAAATATTTATGCCCCACCCTTTATTATTTGATTGACAAGCTATGGAATAGAGAAATGATAATTATTCCAGTACCAAAGTCATATAGCCTTAATAAGAACATTTACTTTTTGCATTTTCATCCATGAAATTCAATTTCATTAAACACTAAAATGAATTTTATTATAATTCATTGAAATTCATTGTACTGTAGTAGTTAGGTAGCAATTACTTATGTACTTTTGGCCATACTTTGTTCAGGTTCTAGATCTAGGTGGGTTCCTCTACAATGGTATTATGCATTTTTTTTCTCTTTTTTGAGAAATAAAAGGGGTTAAAAATATATGCATTTGGGTTTTATCATATAATTGAATTCCATTTCCAATAATTTCTTGCATTTGACATTCAATACTGACAATAAATGTTAATTATTATGAATAAAGTAAGTGAATCTTCTTTTAGGTGAGTTGGTGTTATTATTTATTAGTTACTGTAATTATTGATTATTGAAATATGAGATTATATTGGAGAAGATTTTTTGGTAATTACAATGAGAAAGGTAGGTAACAAAAATCATTCTTTAAATTTCCTATCTTATTCAAGTATTTAATGAATAAAAAATCTGATTCTAGATTATTTGAAGTATGCCCCTAAGCCAAGATTTCATTTGAAGTATGAATAAAAAATACACTAACAAATGCTAATACTTTTATTTATCAGGTATATCAAGATAAATTTTGTCTATTTTTTATCGAGTTAAAATTGTAAAATGTGAGTTTTTCCAAATTATCAAAATTTGGCAAAATTCCAAAGTTAAATGGTAAGGACAACCATTCAGGGTTCATTCCCCCTTTTATGTATGCATGACAATGTTGTTGCACTATTTTGCAGGAAAAAATTGGTCATTTTCTTTGTGCTAGCACAACTTATAACACGGGAATATGATTGCTTTTTTAGTTTTACTCTTGTTTGGTCGAGGAAATTGGAAAATATACTTTGGTCTATGTTTTTTAAGCTGACTATTTTGCTTCTAACATATTTAATGATACCTTTATATTAAAAAAGAAGTTCTGAAATAATATATAAGTGACTTTTTTTTTTTTTTTGTTGAGCTATTTTTGTGTCACGAATAATACTTTGTGAAATTAGTCTTTTTCACGTCAGACAACAAGTATCATTAGATGGAGCCGCTTGCAACATGTATTTTTTCTCTAATATTTTCAATTGAAAACCTTATAATAATATGAGATATTGTTATACTCCAAAGAGTTTATGTTATTAAAAAACATCTTTCACATGTTACGGCGCCTTTTTATGAGATAAATCTGTCCCTACATCTATTATTTAAATGAGATAATATTTATGCTTTGATGAGATAATAATATATGATAAAATCCCACTATAAAATCAAGTATCATCAATATTTTGATGGGACTAGTCAATTTTAGAATTGGTCACGCAAGCTTTTAAATGAGAATGACATGCAAGTATACACTTGCCAATTCAAAGTTACATCATTTAATATATCAATCTTCTAGGTGATGTTGGCTTATTGTAAGTTGAAAATTGAGGCTGTTCCATCCACCTTGATTGCTCAACTTTGGACCCTCCCAAATTACAGTCCAATAAAAGAAAGTGACTAGGTCTTCATTCTTTACCATGAAGAAAGTGCAAATGTGAAAGCAAAATGGGGGTGATTAGTCAATTAAAGTGGAATCCAATAGAAACCTCTGCAAAATTTTCCCCTTGGCTGATTCTCATGAATCAAACACATGACAGGCTTTTTAAAGTTAAAAAAAAGAACTTTGACAAAATCTTATTTTGTGCTAAATTTGATTGATCCCTTGTGACAATTCGAATAAAATTTTATTTTCCCAAAGACCCAAATTTTGTCATTATTCTCTTTTCTAACTTTTACTTGTCTTCTTTAACATTAAATTATTGTACCATTCTGTACACAAACCTACCTTGTCTACTCCTCATAGAAAACTTACGCACCGAGATTATGTTCAGGTCATTCATATGCCTAGCTTACGTAAAACTTATTTAAAAGCCACCTTTTATATTGTTCCAAACATTCTTGGTTAATTGATTAATGTGACTTAACCAAGTCTGAATTGATTTTTTCATAGAAGTAATTACATTAAATTACACATTAATATTATTTTAGGAACAAATTTTAAAAATTAAATATATGACTAAATACAATTCAAATAATTTAAATTACCATCTGATAGACAAATATTATCATATGGTAGACGTCACTGATGGGATTCAAACCTCGCACATTCACTATGAAAACATAGAGGCAGTGCCACTTTATCTAAAGAATGATGGTAGTTTGAGTTGAATTGAATAACATTTATTTGGCTATCTAAATTCCAACTAATTACTCACATTTGACCATAAATACTCATTTTTCTCTCTCTGTTAATCCTAAAGAAAGACCTTAACTACCCGTGTTATTAACCAACCGCATGTGCTCAGTTCAAATTTCTAATTTATAATCCATATTTACAACTAAATGTTAAGTGCATAGAACTTTCTTTTAAATAAACAAAAATATATTTTTCCAAGTGAAAAATAAATTAATAATATATGTCTAAAGCAAATACAGCCATATGTCCTCCAGGAAAAGGCTGTAAGGAGAGGCTGCGTACTGCTAATACGCGGAAACAGCTATTAGCAGCACAGCAAATTTTTCTGCGTGAGGAAATTTATCTGACAGACATCACCTAGTCAAAGAAAACCATGTGCTTTTCCGCCAAGTTTCAAGTTCCATTCCCGTAATGTGATGACTGCTGCAATTAAATAAATCTTCATAATAATTTATAATTTATTTGGAACAGAAGGCATATGTGCATGAAGTCTGAAATACAGAGGCTTGGCTGAAATCCAAATTGTCATTGACATTGGCTCTGCTTTCCTTATTTCATGGCACCGGAAGATGCGCTTGTGTATGAATACATATTCGCCCGATTGAGAGAGAGAGAGAGAGAGAAGAGAGATTCAAGAACATGTCTAAATGTGTTTAATTTCTTTATTATAGAAGTATTTTTCTTTCATCTTATATCCTTTGCATTAATACAAAAATACATAGATGTCTGTTCATACATAGACTCGTGGATGGTGAAACTTTATATATAATTTGTTTTACCTATATACTAATTTCAAATAAATTAAACTGAAATGCTGAAATGCTAGTTATTATTTTATTAAATTAAATATGTAGGAGTTAATCAAAAAATTTAGTTTAATCGAGCCAACCAGAACAGCTTGAGCTAAAAAAATTAAGCCACGCAAGGTGTCGAGCTTGAATTCAAACCTAATATATATAGTTCGAACTTAAGCTCGAGATCTTTTCCAAACTCTAGTAGACTCAATTACATTAGTAACATTGCTCAAAAGTTTCATCCAAACACGGCTTAAAAATTCAACATTGCACCACAAGGTCATGTTCGAGTTGGACCATCAACCGACCGCCAATAACAGTGCTTTCTTCATAGCCATCAAACCTTGAAATGTTTTATAGCGTGTGCGCCCACACACACACACACACATTATGACAGAAAAACATACAAAAGAAACTCTTTGCAAAACCACGTTCAGTAGTCACAACATATATTGTACCATGACTTTAGGATAGCCTACGCGTAAAATCACAAAGACTATACCTTCATTATGTGGCAGAGAAGCAAATAAAATCCACCAATGCACTGCACGACTTTTTCCACACGACAACCATCTAATACCCATTGATCGATTTGAGAAGGGTTTCATTACTGTGTCAACCATCCATTTTATCACCTCAATGATGTCATGAACATACTAAAACTCACCTCCACATTGTTATAAATTTGTAGACGCTGCAACGGAGCTGGTGGCGTTTACGGAAACCTAATTGAAGAAGCATATAAAAGCAGCGAAATTGCATTAGCAGCTATCTTAAAAATTATAGAATCACCTACACAAAGTAATACATACGTAATGGTGCGATAATGACTTCCTTTGCGCCTTTCACCAATCAATTCCAATGTCCAATGCCCAGAATAGAAAGTTTACAGGAAAACGTACTGTACTCAGATAGCATATTTGTACATTTACAACATGTATTCGGCAATTCATGAGCATAAATACAAATGTAGACAAAACGTGAAGAACTTTGATAGAAAAAAGGGAGAGCAGCACCAGCAAAAATTAGATGACTTAGTTGAAGCAGCACATTTTTGCTGTTCATTCATTCTACGAGAGATCAGGCTGCTTCCCTGCAGATCATTGCTGCAGTCATCATGTTTTGGTCAGTGATTTCAAAGCCACAATGACACCATGTCATACTATTAAGCAGCAGGAATTAGTTCAAGTAAGAGATTTCCCAGCCCATTCTCGCTGTCTTCGCTTTTCCTTTGCCTGCATCCTGTTGAATTTCTCTTTTCCTTTTTCCAAAAGAGGGTCATGCACTACATAGTCATTTGGGTCATCACTGCGAGACATATTATTCTGCAGAACAATGTGAACTTCACGTCATTCAAGAGTATAAAAATTTATTAGTATGATGACAAACATTAATTGATGTTAGAAACTCAGGAAATAGGTCAAAGCTGTGATATCTCACCACGAGCTACAGATTTCATGCCATAATGCATGAATGCTTGGGCAGGAAAAATTGTTGTTAGAAAGCAAAAAGTACAGAACTACATTCGGTTAACAGAAGTCTACCTTGCCAGGCTCAGGAGCAAATTTTAGTTCAACTCCCATCCAATCCGACAAATCATCCTCCTTGTCACCAGCATGTTCACCATTTGCTCCTTTGGATTTGTCTAAGAAGACTGACTTAAACCTCTCAAGTTTTGCCAGAACCTATAATCAACATTAATGCACCAATACGTGAATTACCAAGCTATGGGAAATAAACGAAACTACCAAAAATAGGATACCATAAAAGTTACAATCTATTCAACAAATTCAGGTCAATATTTAACATGCATCTGCTCTTTTTCCGCATTATTGCTGCTGCCATATTGCAGAGAAACGTTACCTAGTTTCCAGCTTGAGCATTTCTTTTAAGTAACTGTAGTTTCCACACGCCTAATATATTAATTCAAAAATATTGCTTATTCTGGGAAGTTTATTCAGCTAAGCACTGAACGAAAGGAAAGACAAAGAAAGACCGGGCACAAAGTCAAGCTCTCTTTAAGCAATTGCCCTGCCTTATAGTCAACCATGCATCTGGAAATCTACATCAGCATAGTATCTATTAATCAGAATCTGTTGATAAAGGCATTTCCCAAACTCTAGACAGTCAGGACTAACTCAGAGATGCATTCCTTTTTTGTTTGCATTTTAAGCATAGATAATCATTTAACATCAGATCAATTCCAAAAATTAAAACCCAACGACATAAACAATATCATTAACTTAGGTAACTCAAGAAAGTAGGCTAGCATTTGAACGTCTAGGACATTTACAAGATTGCAGATCATAAATTAGACAACGTGGGAGTGGAAATAAGTGCCACCTCACAAGGAGATCATATTTAAGTAAGCTATGTTGTAAACAGTAACAAATGATATGTGAAGCTTCTATGATCTGGTCCACAAACCACATAGAAATACCCTGTTGTTGGGTAGCAGAATGCAATAACATTGTACATAGGGAGAACAAGATTTGGAAAGATAAACAAAAAATGTCTACACTCTACAGAGCAAATCAAACTGGAAGCATACCTCATCTTCATGTCCTCGACGCCTACGTTTCTTCTGCTTCTGCAGTTGTCTTTCTCGCTCTGCTTGTCCAAGCAATTGCAAATCTGCGTCTGCATTAGCCATGTGTTCAGCCCTGGCATGTGATCCTATTCCTTTTTTCTTCAGCAACAATTTATCCTTTTTTGGCCTTTCATCATCCTTTTCATCATTGGACCTGGTCAGTGCAAAATCAAGGAGTAGATTGAAATGCTTAACCCCCACTCTCAAGCAATTAGAGGGAGTGGGCAAGAAATGGTTGACTATAGTAAAATAAATCCACATGCCACTAAAGTGAAACAGATCCATGCAGGGTCAATGTTAGAATGAGTACTTCACTCGGATCAAACTGACTACAAAAGGATCCTTATCTTCGACGTGCTTGTTCCTTTTGCAAAACTTAATTTGACTTTTTCTTTTTGCAAATCCATTTAAAATAAAACTCTCTGTAGCTTAAAAGACATATGCAAACCACTGTGGAAATAAGAGAGTCACTATTGAAGCCTCATGCCAAAGAAAAGGAAAACAGCAGGGACTCTCTTATCACTGCTGATCATTGGAAACCCAAAGAACAGTAAGACCAAATTAGCCCTTTTCATAAATGTGGCATCAAAATCTTAGGTGAAAGTTTTAAGAGCAAGGACTTAGCAACCATGGAATACGTATTTAAATATACTCAACAGCGGTAATGCTATCTAACTTTCAACTACAAAGTACACGGAATGCAATCTAGAAATGCAAATACACACTGTTCTCATGCACATAAGCAAGTCCAGGATAAATAATCATACCTAGGTGGAGATGCCGCACCATTTCCTGAACCTACATGCTCCGCCCAGACAAAAGATGAGTTTAGATGATTAGAACATACATTCCATCATGGGGAGAAAATATTGGGCAAGGAATTAGGAAAGGGAAAAAATAAGAGACATTCAGACCAGCATCACCTTCCCCTTAGCCATCCAGGGAAAAATTGCTGTACAATGAAGTATCTCTGCTCACGTTATGCTACAAAGGAAAAAAGAAT
>JACFYI010003461.1:176911-214522 GCA_014898755.1 Handroanthus guayacan | reverse complement strand
ATGTACGATTAAGCATAATTAGATGCTTCGTTATTTATGACAATGTCATCAATGAATCAAGCCGATTTATGCTGGTCCATCTTTTCCGTTCACTGTCCTTCTCACCAGTCCTCATATTTTTAGCACTCAGACAGATACTAATCATCAGCAGGAAGCCAAGTAGAAAAAATAATAATTAACAACTAACAATTCCATGTCATTACCAAATCATCTTGAGGACCTTCTTTCAGCAGGCGAGGATCATTCAAAACATCATGACTACTTTTTATTCTAGTACTGGAAGCTGCAATTTCTTTCTCCTCTTCTTCAGCTTCTTCTCCAAATGAAAGCAAGTTCAACTTTCTGCGCAACAAATCAAAATTAATCATTAGCTTAATATTTTACAGAAAAAAAAAACATCAGTGAGAATATTACTGTGTTCCGAATAGAAATGCATGGACAAGGAAGATACCCACTTGGTAACCTTCTGCTTCGGTTCTTTCTTTTCCGGTGATGGCAAGGACTTTGCACGGATGATCCTAGGAACAATGTCATCAAATGGACTCCATAACACCTAACCAACAGTTTCAAGAAGAAAATCATGCAACCAAATCTCAAAAGGGCCATTACAACGCAATAGAATAAAATTCTAAAAGGGCAATAGCACTAACTGAGCCATATATTCATATACATAAATCTAATTCTATCTGATTTACTACCATCCATACGAATTAACTGACTAACACTAGGATAAACACATGAGACTAATAGTATAGAATAAATTCCACACAAGGCTCCTGGGTGTAAATTTTTTATGGTGTAGCTGCAGGAATCAAAAGAATAAAATGTTCACATTGCTAGATGCTCCAGAATATAAAACTGGAGATCCTTAAGTATTCACAGACTCGATATTCTTGAACAAGAGCAAACAAATACCTCAACTGAAAGTATTTTAGGAAGTGGGTCCAGTGGCCTATCATCTTTATCAGTCTCTACTTCACCTAACTGTAACAGATTAAATATTGAATCTCCAGTTACCTGCGAAACAAAATTAGGTCATTGTCAACTCCAAGATGGATGGTCAAGGAATTGAAAGATAAACATTAATATCTTCGGAACTAATTACTTTTCCAAATATGGTATGCTTCTTATCCAGCCAGTCACAACGATCCAAGGTTATAAAGAACTGGCTGGCATTTGAATTGGGTGTTCCAGCACCCGCACATGCGACCAAACCCCTGTGCTTAAATCTTAGACGCGAATGAAATTCATCAGGAAAAAAACCACCATATATACTCTCACCTCCTGTACATAAACAATAAACAAACATATCAATGGAAAATGTATGTTAACAGAATCATGAACTGGACTTAAGGATCATAGAGTAGTCAGCAATAACAATTTCCCAAACGTCATGATTTTCATGAGGTGCTTTGATATGGGAAATATATCAAATATAACCATAAGAAGCAGCGGAATACCAAATTTAGCATCAAGTAATCATAGGACTTTCAGGAGACAATACTTTGTTAAACAATGGAAATCTAGAGCTATCCGTGTAAAGCCGTATGAGTGAGTTGCAAATGTCGTAAATCATTCAAAATGTTCAATAAAATTCAACCAACCTAGTTCACAATGTTCAAGTCCAAAATTAACTAGCATTTACGCCATAACTTCACATGTTAACTTTGCACGAGCACCGTTTCTAATCTATTTACATTAAAAAAGTGAACCGTGACCTTTATCCTTATAGGTTTCCGTAACCATAAAAAACCAAAGGTAAAGCATCATGTACAATAAGAAATACATCAAGTAATTTCTTTAAGCGCTGAATTTAAACAAAATGCTGATTAATGCTGGAAACTTCAAGATAAGAATCTCAATTTCTCCAATTTCCCGTTACTCTAATTCTTTCCCTACCCGCAATCAAATAAAACATCCCAATCCAGAAGTGCAGAGAAGTACACTGTGAAAGTTACGGATTGAAAAACAATACGAAATGATAGTACCTTCTCCAGTGCCGGTAGGATCACCACCTTGAACGAGAAACGATTTAATGATGCGATGGAAAACGGTGCCATCGTAGTAACCTTCGAGGCACAGCTGCACGAAGTTGCGGACGGCCTTCGGCGCCTCCTTCGGCCATAGCTCGATGTCCAGCGGACCGTACGACGTCGTCAGTATCACCTTCCCCTTCGTCGGCGGCTCCAATACATAGACCGTCGACATTTTTAATTAACTCTCAATCGAATTATAAATGTAGAAATATCTCCAATCCCTGCACGATTCAAGAAGTTCTGAATTTGTGATAGAACGAAAATCCCAGGTGGTTTAGGGTTCAATTAGGGGAAGTCCAATCTTTTTTTGACAAATTAGGGGAAGCCCCATTGGTGGAAGGTTTAAAGTGAAAATTGGTTCAAAACGACGGTGGATAAGGACTTTTACTTGGAATCCCTGCGCTAATAAAATAGCACCGGGTGTCACTCAAATTTCGATTATTTTATCTAACCCCTGCATCTTTTTGTTTTTTATATTTTTAGTATCACTAAGCAAAAAAGTTTTCATTTATTAATTTAATCAATCGGTTTTCAACACATCAATTAACTTAATTCAAAGTGAATAAAAACAAAATTGAGGATTACAACATGAAAATATGATTCATCAGAAAATTCTTGGTTAAATTAGTCTATGAACCAATATAGTCAAGTTATATTGTACGAACGATATGATAGAATAAAAATAGTATGTATTTAGAAATAATTGTTGGTGTTTAATATTATACTAACACGTAGTAAGAGATGTATGTCTCTATATTTCTGTATTCTTTCTTTTCTTCATTTTCACCGAAAAAACTTGTGAAAGGGAAGTGGTGGTTCGATGGCAATGACGGTGGAGATGCCGCTATAGTAGTGACATCAGCCTCATTGCACCACCACATTCTAGGAAATTTTAAACAAAAACAAGTATTATGAAAATGTTATCTCAAATCTTACACGACAACAATAACAGGAGTCCCATTGTTGTGGCCGTTGACAAGGATAAATATAGCTCCTTGGCCGTAAGATGGGCGATGGAACATATGCTTATACATGGACAAACTCTTACTTTGATTCATGTCAGAATTAAAAGTAGGTATTTGTCCTTGTTTAATATAAAATTATTTGTTTATTCTCATGTTGTTTTGACATATCTTGCTTTTAGCATTGTCACATAGCAATATGGCTAAATTTTATATGCTATACCACTTGTAATTGCAGATAATTGCAATAGTGGCGTTGTAGACACCAATCATGGAATAATTGAAGATATCTTCATACCTTTCCGTGCGTATTGTGCACGAAGAGGGGTACGCAAAAATTTTCCTTAATTTTTTTTTTATTTCAAATAATATATTTGTTTGCTATGAACATTACCCCCGCTTTTTAGCATGTTGTTCTTCATCGTCCATGTCTAATTACTCAAAATCCTCATACATGGCTGAAAAGATGAATTTTCCCAATCAAAATTTTGAGAATATTGCAGATAATAGCACAAGAAGTTGTCGTAGAAGGCATAGATGTACATACAGCACTTTTAGACTACATCAACAACCACCATATAACCAATATTGTTCTTGGTGCCTCCTCAAGGAAGGCCATAACAAGGTACCCAACTTTTGATGCCTTAATATCCCAAGTTGAAACCCTAAATTCCATACATTTTTCTCATTGCAGAAAATTTTGGACCCAGGATGTCCCAACCTTGATAAACAAAGCAGCTCCAGATTTTTGTTCCGTTTATGTTATTACAAGAGGAAAAGCGCAATCAATACGCCCAGCAGCAGAACAAGCACATTCTACTCATAAGCATTCTCAATCAGAAGATTTAAACCGGTTTTTTTTTCTCTTTTTTTTTTTTTTTTTTCCTGTTCCTTTGTCTTTTAGTTTAGCTTCAAGAAGATGATGCATAGAAAATTCATGAACAGGCCAAAGGGGGAGAGGAAGACTGTTGATCATCAAAATGGGAGTCTTAGTAGACGGTTTAAAAATTCTTCTGGTGATAATCATGGGGTTTCCAGTAAAAATTCTAGAAATTCAGTTAATTTAAATTTCCTGGAGATTGATTTGATGGAGCCAGGGATCGACCTTCAATCTGTGGATATCACAAGAGTGCAAAATTTTGATATTACAAATGTGGGACGAAGTGTAGCTGATCATGGGGGGAGTTTGTCTTCTGTAAGTATTGGTATCATGTTAGGCTAATGGCCGAGAATTTCGTGTATGATATATTGATATAGTTTTGGGGTGTATGGCACTTCACCCTCAAATTTATTAGTTTTGGTAGCTAATGTGACCGTATATTTCGCCTAAAAATGCACTTGTTTTGGCTGTATATCTTGCTTGAAAATACACTTCGGGACAAAATGATCCAATTGCTATAAGTTGAGTGGACAAATTACTTTCAAATTGTGTTTGGGAAGTAATATGCCTAAACTAATTAACTAGAAGGGGCGAAGTGCCGTTTAGCCATTGTTTCATAAAGAACTTACCACGAGTCATCCGGAAATGGCAGAATGAAGTTCCACGACTAAAGCAAGAGGTGAAGCAAGCCATGAACATGTACAACACGGCTTGCAAAGAAGCAGTTTCAGCCCAACAAAGGGTAAAAGAATGCAGAAAATAGTGTCTATTGTGATGCTTTCTAAACTTACATAAGAATTTGCTGAGAATGTGACATTTTTGTAATTTCTGTTTGCTAAACTTTCAGATAGGTGAACTCAAACAACTAAAGCTGGAAGAAATAAACAAAGTTGAGCAAGCCCGGCATGCTGAAGAGGCAGCTCATGCACTTATAGAGATGGAGAAAGCAAAATGCAGAGCTGCAGTTGAAGCAGCAGAAAAGGCGCAAAAAATAGCAGAGAAAGAAACACAGAGAAGAAGGTATGCGGAGATGAAAGCAAAGAGAGAAGCAGAAGAAAAGAATCGCGCTCTGGATGTGTTGTCAAATAGCGATATTCGTTACCGAAAATACACCATAGAGGAGATTGAAGCAGCAACTGATAGATTTTCGAGTTATATGAAAATTGGTGAAGGTGGTTATGGGCCTGTGTTTAAAGGAAAACTTGATCACACTCCAGTTGCCATCAAGATACTCAGATCTGATGCTGCACAAGGGAGAAAACAATTCCAACAAGAGGTATGTAGAGCGTGTTCGGTATTAGTTATGTTATGCAATGAAGAGATTATTACTTAGACAAAGAGTGTGGTAGGCATTACTTCTATTTGAAATGAAGTGATTTTCATTTAGAGAAGTTGAGAAGTTAGCATTAAAGTTTAGAATAAGGTGATTTTCATTTAGAGAAAGTTGAGAAATTAATAGTAAAAGTGAATGATAAAAGTTGCGAATGTTTGGAATTACAAGCCAATGATAAAAGCCTAATAGTGGGTGTTTTGGGAATTAAGTTATTCCCTAAAATATTATTTACTAAAGGCCAAAGGGATATATTCTGGCTTTCGAGCAATACAAAAACAATAATACAATATTGTCCTTTAATCTTTTGGACTCTGCTTTCCTAATGGATTTTAACTTAAATTCTTCATAGCGAAGCAGAATTCATTTTACCGAACACTCCAATAGCTAAAAGATGAAGCTGGTAGTAAAAGCATTATCAAATACACTCAATTACATGATATTCAAAAGTTTAATTCCTTTTGCTGCAAGTGTGATCATTGGGACATTCGCAGGTTGAAGTCCTAAGCAGCATAAGACATCCAAACATGGTCCTCCTCATGGGAGCTTGTCCGGAATATGGATGCTTGGTGTACGAATTCATGGACAACGGAAGCTTAGAAGATCGTTTATATAGGAAAGGCAACACCCCTCCAATCCCTTGGGGAATTCGTTTCAAGATTGCAGCAGATATAGCAACTGGACTCTTATTCCTCCACCAAACCAAACCAGAGCCCCTTGTGCACCGTGACCTAAAGCCAGGCAACATCCTACTAGACCATCATTACAGATGCAAGATAAGCGATGTTGGATTGGCTCGTTTGGTTCCACCTTCGGTTGCAGATAGTGTAACTCAGTATCACATGACATCTGCTGCGGGCACATTTTGTTACATCGATCCTGAGTATCAGCAGACGGGTAAATTAGGGACTAAATCTGATATATACTCATTAGGGGTTATGTTGCTGCAAATTATTACTGCTAGGCCTCCAATGGGACTTACTCATCATGTAGAGAGGGCCATACAGAAAGGGACTTTTGGTGATTTGCTCGATCCAACTGTGCCTGACTGGCCCGTTGAAGAGGCCCTTGGTTTTGCAAGATTAGCTCTGAAATGTGCTGAGTTGAGAAAGAAAGATAGGCCTGATCTTGGTCGAGATATATTGCCAGAGCTTAATAGGCTAAAAGAACTTGGAATGAAACATGGGTTAGGCCATTGGCACACTTCTCATAGATCAAATCCGAGTGAAAGTCTCTCCTAGGTGATAAATGTATTACTTATTCTTTCTGTGAACGTTGTCTAATAAGCATGAAGTTAGCTGAACATTTTGTCTGATGTTCTCTTCTTCTTTTCTTCTTACCGTTTGTTTTCTTTATGAAATTGTCAGGATGCTAGAGTTGGATAAATACTTAAGAATGTGAACCCTTTTCAAATCCATGTGCAGGCAAAGAGCTGGAGATTTTGATGTCTACTCTGAAACAACTGAAAACAAATGAGTGGAACATATGTTACCATACGAAATGGAAAAACTTGCGTGGGATCGTAAGACATGAATCAAGTTCCGAGAAGGGTTGTAATTCATTGTGCTTAACAAGCTTTTGTTGACTGTAGGACATGTCCAAATTAGTGAGATTTACATCAAGTTCTGCTCATTTCATTCTGTATATAAATTGATAACTTTTGTTCATGTATTCTATGCTTGCTTTGTACTCAATCATGTTAAGTTTGTAATAGCACAAGCAGGGTTTCCTCTTGATGATGTTGCTATGTACTCGAATCATGTAAAACTTAGCGTTATTTGCTAACTAATGATACCCAGTGTTGTGCCGCATGGAAAGAATCTGGTCCTGTATCTTACCTTTGGAGACACATTTTTCATAAAAAACCTTATTCAGATGCGTGACAACAGTACCATATATTGATGCTTCCAGATCTCTTTGTTGGCAACAGATGCTGTCGGACCAATATATATTTCTTAAACAGGTTAACATGATATTTCTTTCACCAAACTAAAGAAACTTTATTATGTCTATAGATTTTCAAATTGATTTAATATTGTCATGAATGCCATAATACTCAATCCAGATGATCATAATTGGGAAAAGAATTATAGTGATGTTTATCATCGCTTATCACCATTAAATATCATATTCTTTCGAGTGGCCCCTTTATTCAAGCAACACAGTAATTCTGATATCAGATATTCAAGAAAAAAGCAACATCTATCAGAATCTGCAATGGATGATGAAATTCTTCTCTTGGGATTAGAGACCAAAAAGGGCTGATTCTAAAGTTCTGAAAAAGAAAAGCATATGCAAAGGGAAAAGCATAAAGTGTGGAAGAATTTTTGGCTGAATTAGTGCAAACAAAAATGGATTGTGTCAAGAGAAAGCACTATAGAAAAAAGTTGCAAATGTTGGTGCCAAATGCCAATTGCATACTTCTTTGGATTCTCTTTTGACCTTTGGGATGACATGTTATCCTCCAAATGCGGATTTTAAGGAGTTAGATTTAATTATTAAAAGCTGATGACCAATATCAAGCATTATCTTTCAAGCCCGTGTTTGCTGCATAGGATAAGATTAGAAGTAACTGATTAATGAAATATTTTAAGGATATGTTTACTTCGCATTTTGGGTATAATGTGGGTTTGGGTATGAATATGAATTTGATGAGTTGTTTACTTTTTAGAATAATATAGGTTTAGTTACATTTCTTTTATGGGTTATTTATTTTGGATTGTTTGAGCAATATATGATAAGACAAAAAAATTCCCCCAAAAAAATTTGGCCTAATTGGCATGGAATGTAAATATGAACAAAAGATGTGTTTGTTGGTCATTGTGTAAATTTGGTTTAATAAACCAAATTTCAAACCGTAAAAAAGAAATAATTTATTTAACCATCCATTAACCTATTTTCTCTTCGTAAACTCGGGTTTGGGGGTTTGGTTTGAAAAAAATAACATTCAAAGTAAATATATGTATAAGTAGATTTATATGTGGTTAATCTTCATTAACCAACGAAGTAAACATGGCCTAATATTATAATCCACTAATATTTTTTTTTCTATTTATTTATTTCTTGCCTGAATACATGAGCTATTGTAAGTTTTAATTATTTGCAATGTATGATTGCTTATAATTAGACTCATGAGTCATGACAGATAGAATATATCACTTTCATCCCTCATCTTTGAAAGTTAATTTTAATTACTGCTATACATTTGAAGTACCGCAAATGAAATAACTAATTCCGTCTTTCTATTATCTAATTTTCTAGACGTCTCATGTTTTCAGATTAGACCGCTAATGGTGCATATAATTCATGATTAAGCATGATAAAGAAGATGATCACTTGTTAATCATGTGCTTCAAGTATGTTAAGTAAACACTTAATTAATTAGAATTATAAATCTACCCTACACAATCTTTTTAAGCAAACAAATCCTCAATCAATTAAAAAATTGGTAAGCAAAGAACACTGTCCTCACCGGATATCATCTTGTTAACACTATTCGCGAAATCATATATCTAAATCGAACTTTTTTGAGTGGAAGAATTGTTTAATCCATATTCACTGAGCATTTTATATGATAAAGGCTTGGCCCTCCTTCTAGATCCTAGTCTAGGAATTCTTCTCTATATATACATACTCCACACAAGCATCATAAGCTAATAATCACTCAACTACATATCAAATACCAATGAAATCTTCAAGAATTCTTGCTTCCATGACAACAAAAGGTTGGACTTTTCTTCTCTTAATCTTTCTTTCTACTTCAAAATCAGAAGCCCAAAAGGGCATGCTATGCGTTAGCGACTGCGAAACGTGCCCTGTCGTATGCTCACCACCACCATCCACCACCCCAAGGCCACCGCGAGAACCACCAAAAAGCCACCACTCGCCGCCACAACCACCTGCTCATCCCGCGCCTCCACCACCGTCGAGGGCGGAGGGCATTCCCCCACCACCTGGACTTTATGTATACAATCCAGGAACCATGCAGCAAAACTTCTCCTATCCATACTATTATTTCTACTCTTCCAAGTCTACTTGTTTTGTTCCTCTTGATGGACTTATTAATCTTTTTGCGTTTTTTATGTTATTCCAAGTTTTTTACGCTTTTAGGTGAATTGATTGGGAAATAAATCATAAAATAATGGGGAAGGAGCTTATCCACTTTGTGGATATTAGTGGAATGAGCGTTTAAGTTAGAGTTTCATGTCGAGGATAATTTCCTTGCCTTTTGCCGTTGAAAAAATAAAGAACCATTTTATGATTGCTTTGCTTGTAATATGACTGTAGTTTTTCTATTTTCTCATTTTAATAATTATAATAAGAACTTGAGAAGGATAAATATGAAAAACATTGTAAAAGTTTGAAGCTAAGTAATCCAAATGTAAAAAATTATTACCATTATTTTTAAATTCAAATTCAACATTTGAAATTGACGTGAGACCAGAAGAATTCTCGTAATTTGAGATGGAAGGTATCCGACTAATATGAATGTTTAAGCAGCTAACTGAATTGAAACCATAAATACGAGTAGGTGATGCCAATGGTAACCCATCTTTCCAATTGAGTAAACATGGGAAGGAATAATTTATAAAGTAACTAAACAAATTTGATAAGAGTAAAAATGATCGTGTCTCATAAAATTACTATCCTCCATTTATTTATACCGTTGAATATTGATTACCATTGTTGATGGTGCGGCTTTTAATTTTAGCATGATCCAATTCGATCCAAAATTTAGGATTTTTAATTCATTAAAATATTTAAGGAATAAATTCGATTGCGTGTACTTGTATTCTAAAAGAGATAGAATAAATATATAATTGAATAAGGTTAAACATCTGAATAAAAAAATTAATAATACTTTTGTATTATTGACGACAAGGACAATAATAATAATAATAATAATAGATTCTGTGTTTAAAAGTGTGCTAATAAAAATGTAACACTATTGTGGCCGAAATGAAATATTAGAAACCTGTGGTGGCAAAAATGTGACTTTCTTCGAAAATGTTAAAATCCACCCTATAATCTTAAAAAATTATCGTCTAGGCCCAAAGAAGAAATCTCATTGAAATCAGATAAAACCCACTCCCCAGATCTCTAACACAGATCGATCAGATTCTGGGCCCAAAAGATGACGGCAATGGTGTCGCCAGAATCTCCGGCAAACGATGACGTATCCACGGAGATGTCGAATCTTCTCCCACTCGCCTCCGCAGCGCAGCAGCCCTACGTCTCCGAATTACTTTCGTTCACTCTCGATCGCCTCCATAAGGTATCCTTACAGTCTCATATTGCTTAATTTACGTCCATGGGTTTTGAATTTGAGGTAATGTGTGGGTTTGTTTTGTCTAAGGAACCGGAATTGCTAAGAGTAGATGCCGAGAGAATACGAAGGCAGATGCAGGAGGTGGCGGTCGGGAATTACCGTGCATTCATTGCGGCGGCGGATGCCTTGCTCGAGATCCGAGAGGAGGTTTCTTCTATTGATAAGCATCTCGAGTCTCTGGTAATTTGATTTGATTATTAGTTTTCTTTATTATTTATTTGATTTGATTTGATCACTATTGAGCTGACATTGTTGTTGTAGTCACATTTGTAAATTGTTCAATTTAAGCTGCTCCAGTTCAAATAACGGGAATGAGAGTGAAAATTATGAAAAACTAAGTTACTAACTTTTTAATTTGTGAATTTGACGGTTCAATTAGCTCTGTAACTAAGGAAAAGAAAAATTGGAGTTCCTAGTAAGTTTGCAAGGACAAATGTTTAGTTATACCTTTGCTTTAACAAGCGTTTGAATGTGCATAGTTCATGGACTGCTGTAGAACCTTTTGAAGTATAATGGGGCAATTGCGTTTTTATTGTTTGCCACTTACGTAATCCTTATTATTTTAGATGTTATCTGGATTCCATTAGTTAATTTAGATTTTATCTGGAATGTAAATACTCGCACAAATTATAGCCTAAAGACACTTTTCAGAAGCAAGCTACACGTTGATGACCATTATGTCATTTTTATATCGCTCAGCAGATGTTTTGAGTTAATCTGAAATTTCTATTATTCCTGATCATGCACAATACATGTAATTGAGGAGAAGTTTGGTTAAGTATACTAGTATATGACACTGCTATGCACATAAAAACTGGTGAACCGTAATATCCCTTTGCTTCTTCATCGTGCTCTTGTGTATCCAATAGGAGACGACAATGAACTTATGGAGATTCATAGATGTTTGACCTATTTTGCAGATTGCTGAAATTCCAAAGCTAACATCCGGCTGCACTGAATTTGTTGATTCGGCTGAAAATATTTTGGAGAAAAGGAAAATGAACCAAACATTACTAGCAAATCATAGTACTTTGCTTGATTTGCTTGAAATTCCTCAACTCATGGACACGTATATCCCCAATCTCATTTGTCTACTTCTTAAATTATCTGATACTTTATGTTGTCTTTTAAATATAGCTGAAAGTTCCTCAAAGAATGATTAGATGGCATATTAATGCAGATGTGTGAGGAATGGAAATTATGATGAAGCTCTTGATCTCGAGGCATTTGTAGCAAAGCTTACTACAATGCACCCAAAGTGAGTTTCTTCTATGATTCCTTTAGCAGCACGAATCTTTTTAATCCATAAACTTGCTTGATGCATTTATTGAGGCACTATTTTCTGTTTTCTCTTTCAAAAAAGAATTCCTGTGATTCAGGCTCTAGCCTCGGAAGTTCGGCAGACCACCCAGTCTCTTCTTTCTCAGCTTCTCCAGAAACTTAGATCTAATATTCAGGTACCTTGTTTTGTTTGTAGTTAACTATACCACTTCAATGCAAAATATATTGAAATAAAATCTTGGGTTCCAGTTCTTAATGTGGTTAAGTATTGTTGATAATTTTGCTTGCAGTTGCCAGAATGCCTCCGCATAATTGGATATTTACGTCGAATAGGAGTGTTCAGTAAGTATGAAATGCGCTTACAGGTAGTCTCGTTAAAGTCTGTGCTTATTAAGTTAATGGATTTTACTTTATCTTGATGTTTATGGTTCTGGTTATTCATTTTTAAGGTACAAGTTTCTGATCAATGATGCATGGTTTCAGTTTTTAAGATGCCGTGAAGCCTGGCTTACTGGGTTACTTGATGATTTAGACCAGAGAAATCCTTACGAATATCTAAAAGGAATGGTAAATTGTCACAGAATGCATCTTTTTGATGTTGTTAACCAATATCGAGCCATATTCGCTGATGACACATCAGGGAGTGAAGAAAATTATGATGGTGGCCTTCTTTTTGACTGGGCCATGCATCAGATTACATTACACCTGAATACTCTTAAGGTGATGCTTCCGAAGATAAGTGAAGGTGGATCCTTGTCAAATATTCTGGATCAATGCATGGTGAGTGCATTCCTTTTTCTTTACTACCGGAAATTTCTTGGTGGAGGTGATAAACTCCTGTCATTTGTTTCTTGTTCTTCATGCTCTGGAACATAGGAATGATTGGTGAATCAATAACGCTATGGGCCTTTGCATAAAAATGTTTGCCCTTAGCTTCACGTCAACATTTGTTTTTGCATGACGATTAAATTTGTATTTTAAATACTAATTATTCTTTTCTCTGATTGTGGTTTACAGTATTGTGCTATGGGCCTTGGATGGGTTGGTTTGGATTTCCGAGGATTGCTTCCCCCTCTTTTTGAAGAGTAAATATTTATTAGATTTAGATATCTTTTCCAGATTTGTGGCATTTGGCAGGCTAACATTCTGGATATGTTTGTTTTTACAGAGCAGTGCTTAATTTATTTTCAAAGAATATGAATACAGCTGTTGAGAATTTTCAGGTATGATAACCAGAGAAAATAATGGCATTTGCTGATTCCTTCCTCATTTTCTGTTGGCCTTATGATTTGAATCTCTTATAATCTTTCTACGGCAAATTTTTTTCGTTCTCATCTAAAAATTTATGACAAATATATTTTGATCATCCAGTTAGTCTTGGATTCTCATCGTTGGGTCCCATTGCCAGCAGTTGGCTTCCCTGCTAATAGTTTGGGTGAAGAAAGTCAAGAGGATGTTACTCCTCCTTCAAATCTTATGGAACATCCACCTCTAGCTGTTTTTATAAATGGTGAACTTGAAAGTGCATTTACCCAGTTTACTATGTTTTAGCTAAACACTTCCTAATTGCTGTTTGATTTTTATATGTGATATCAATTGAGTTTTTGTTGTATTTTCCCATCTGGTGGTGGCAGGTGTGTCTGCAGCAATGAATGAACTACGTCCTTGTGCGCCAATAAGTTTGAAAAATGTGCTCGCCCAAGAATTAATCAAGGGTTTGCAGGCTGTTTCTGATTCTCTACTGAGATACAACACAACTAGGATGCTCAGGGGCAATGAATCCGTCCTCTTCCTCAAACTTTGCCAAGCATTCATTGAGGTAATCTTCTTTACAAATTTGTTTATTTTTCAGCTGCAACATTAGGCCCTGTTTGTCATTTAATTATCTGCACGTTTTTGATCCTGCACAGGTTGCTTTTCCACATTGTGCTATATGCTTCGGCCGTTGTTACCCAGGTGGAGCTGCTCTAATCACAGATGCCAAGAACTTATTTGATGGAATTGGCCGTTTATTAACAACCGCACCTTCAAGAGAACTACCAAAACCTGTTCATAATGCAGAGGCCAAGAATGTATCCGAAAATGGTAATCTTCCTATGGTCGAAAATGGTGCTGTGCATAGTATTGAACGAACTGCAAGCGCCAGCTTAGAGGAGAAAGAACAGAGTAATGTTGGTCTACCAAAGGAAGAGAAGACAGAAACAAGTGAAGAGACTCAAAGATCACCAGCCTCATGAAGTAGTCTCATATACAGTGCTGTTTGGTTAGTGTAATTATAACATCCCGAAACATGTTTCTTTTGTTTCTTCTTACATTAATTCAGTATCAACCTCAGAGGGGGATCCATTGAATTTCCATGCTATGTTAAAGGATATTCTTTTTGTAGGTAGGTTGTGAGACAATTATTGTCCAAATGAGGTGTTGTAATAATTTTGTTCTTATAGTGAAACCTACAGAAATGTGATTTTATCATTTTCGTTTCATCCTCCTGGTTCGGTGAAGGTTTGGTCTGCATGGCACTCATTCGTATGTTCTTTATTTGTCCATGAAACCCTTTCTTTTGAAAAAAGTACGAAAAATTAGAAAGAAATGCAGGATAACATTTTGCAAAAAACAAAGGCAGGCTACTTTTTGGCAGGAGTTGAATGGTTTGATTACCATTATTGTATATGAGCATTGAGCATTTTCTTTTTAGATATTGATTCCAACTTTTAAATATATTTTCTTTATGCCTTCTTAACTATATGATTCCTTTGTGTACCGATTACCATAAGCATTTTATTTAACAATTGATGATTAACTATATATAGTTTGGTTTTGTTTTAATTTGTAAATGATTAACTGATTGAAAAGAATTTAAAGATACCACCGGAATGCTCCACGAATCTAAAGCTATGATGACAACTGTTCAAATTTCTTACTTCATCTAGTTATTTTCCTTTTATGATTTTATGAACATTTCTGATTTTCATACCTGATCTATTTTTGTTCTTTCATATTTTATGAACATATCTGAAAAATAATAAAAATAAGAATTTATACTCAAAATTATTTTTAATATTAAAAAAAAAAAGAAAAAAATGTGAAGAAAAGAGAGAGTAAAAAAGCCAAAATAGGAGTGGAGGACTATAAAACCTCCCGGAAGGGTTTATAAATTATAATATAAAACACTCGACTGCGTCTTTCACAAGCAGCAGGGCTATAAAATCTTCCATCAGCTGCTCTCCAATAGATTCGCCATCAATTTTTTTCATTCCACCAAAAGTCGTAACTTGGCTAAAGCATTCTCCTCAGTTCAAAACTTCAAGAACCTAAGACAGAGCATAAATTTGTTCATCAGCCGACGTCGGACCATTGATTTATTGGTGCAAAATCAATCGGATTGCTGTTTCTTTTAGTTGGCCAGGAAGGTGAGCTTTAATTATCTTCCTGCTGTTCTGGGAATTTGTTTTTTCTCCCTTTTTCCTTGTTAAATGTAATTAAACATATTATGAATCTAAATATATTTGTTTATCTTGAATATCGAATTGCCTAATATGTTAATTTATGCGCTGGAATTATATATTCCTAACATTGGATTCGCCAAATCTTGAAACTTATGCTGTGTAATTTGTGGAGCTTTATACTTTCAATGTTGTCAAGGAATTTCTGTGTTGTTTGTTAGTTCAATGCGGATCAGTCTTATATCGAGATTTTCAATTTTTTTTAACCTTCAAAATAACATGGGATCACCAAAGATTGCAACTTTTGTTCTGGAATGGCAACAATTTATGGACCTTTTAGTGCCTTTATTTTCTGCTCTATTAGTTCAGTTGAAGGTAGAGAATGGAACTTTTTATGTTCTCTTATTTATTATATCCCATTTCTTGTAGTAGAAAAGGTATATAGCAATGGCGTCCACACCAGACATGCAGTTAAGTATACATGAAAATCAACAACCACAACAATCGAAGATACAAATTTATTCACCTTCGAATGATGAAGTATCAGCTTTTTGGAGAGGTTGATTTCTTTAAACCTTTCTTTGTCTTGGAGGATTCCCCTAATAGTTAAAATGCAAGTTATAATATTGCTGAATTGGTTTTTCCATTGTTAGAGAAGTATGAAAGAGATGCAAAGAAGTACTGGGATATCTTTTATAAGCGCCATCAAGACAAGGTTAGTTTCTATGTAATTTAAACTTGAAGAAAATTCCATGAGCAGAAGTATGGTGATTGAGTTTGTGGTTGTCGAATATACACATCTTGTCCATAGATAAGATCAACACGAGGTTTATGAGTATTAAGAAATTTCTTCATTTGGATGATTTAATTGCTATAATGGGTTCTAGGAATGTATACTTTCTCTGGGGATTGGACTGGAGCTTGGGTAAGGAGTCGATGTGTCTTTTTTCTCATATATGGGAGTTTGCATAAAAGCACGGGCAGTCACTTTTTTGTATTTGGTATTCCTGGCAATTCTTGATGTTTGATGCTAACCTTTTGTTTTATGATCTCCAGTTCTTTAAGGACCGTCATTATTTGGACAAAGAATGGGGACACCACTTCTCTGTAAGTGCAAAAGATGAAAATATGGTACTTATTACTTGTTAGATTGTAATGTACTGGTGGTTTTGTTTTGCAGGGAGAAGGAAGAAGAGTCATCCTAGAGGTATTGTCTTCTGATGCATCTGCTAGTTAGGATTTTTAACTTTATGTCACATATCGAAACTTGGGTTGCATGTGGGGGCCAGCATTGTCATCCATGGAAGTTGCTATATCCCTTTACGTCCATGCTTCTGGTTAAACTTTCAAAATTATCTTTATATTTCAATATTATGCACTTAAAGTGTTTAAACTTTAAACTTCCTTTTGTGTTGGTTGTCCAATTGATGAATACAGCAATTGCTGTTTACCAGGTTGGTTGTGGAGCTGGAAATACTATCTTTCCGTTGTTTGCAACATATCCAGATATATTCGTACATGCTTGTGATTTCTCACCACGTGCTGTAAATTTGGTTAAGGTTAGATCTATATTCCTTTTGTTGTTTTGAGTGATTGACATATTAAATCTTTCCTTTTATTAACAATTTGTAAATGGAGCAATGCAACTTACAAGTTCCAGTGAGATAATATTTCAAAGTTTGCAGCGTCTGCAGTTCACTGATTTTTCAATTTATATTCATTTGATTAATTTCTGCACCTTGCTACCACTGATTTTCCAATTTATGGTCCCTACCATTGAATATTACTTTTTCGTGGGTGTTATTCTAGATGCACAAGGATTTCACAGAGGACAGAATCAATGCTTTCGTTTGTGATCTTACCATTGATGATCTATGCCTGCATATTGCTCCTTCTTCAGTGGACATTGTAACAATGGTAATAATTATGTTATACATGATTGGTGCTTTTTTAAAGAATTTTTTCTGTTGAAGTTGTTTACTAATTTATTTTAAAAGAAAATCTATTTTTCTTGTATATATTTTGTTTCCTTCAATAAAGAAGGATACTGCTGTTAGTACACGCTAGCTGACTTTTTTGAAATAGATATTTGTTTTATCTGCAGTATCTCCAGAAAAAATGCCTATGGCGATACAAAATATCAGAAAAGTTCTCAAGGTGAGTACTGAATTTATGGCTCAATGGCACTATATTGGCTCAGTGGCATTACATTATTGAGCGCAGTACACTTATAATTTCACTAATACAACACAAATTTTCTATGTCTAGCCAAATGGTCGTATACTGTTTCGTGATTATGCAATTGGTGATCTTGCTCAGGTATTTGACAGCTATCTTCTAAATGTGCAACATTGATTTGACATCTACATGTTTGTGTTTCTGTCTCGGTGTCTCAGTGGCTCATTATAAAGGCTAGACTGTAACTTCGACATCTAAATTCTTCAATGACACAGTAGGAATTTGTTTTAACACTGCAATGATGCATTATTGTCGTGATGTGCTTAGTCCATATCTATTGGCGTACCAACAGGAAAGATTCACTGGCAAGGAACAAAAGATCAGTGAAAACTTCTATGTCAGGGGTGATGGCACTGTAAGTTTCTGTTCGTTGTAGATTAATGCTTCTTGAATATCCATAAATATGTCCGGTTTCTGATAGCATCCACTCTGCTTCAGCGAGCTTTCTACTTCTCAGATGAGTTCTTAGGAAATCTTTTCAAAGAAAACGGGTTCAACATGGAAGAACATGTCTTGTGTTGCAAACAAGTGGAAAACAGATCAAGAGAGATTGTAATGAACCGGTAAGTTATTGCAACCTTTTGTTATCATATGCTTGATGAGAGAATTTTGTGAAGTGAAACTGTCTATGAAGCAGATATTCTTTCTTTCACGAAATGCAAAGCCTTTTGAAGGTAACATGATCTGCTCTAATCAAATGAAATATCATCAAACCTTTTATGTTTGGACAATTTTATGCAGGCGGTGGGTTCAAGCTGTGTTTCGGGCAGCTGACACCGACAGCATGTCCTGTCCCACGACTGGAAATGAACTAATAGATTCACAATTGGATTGCAATAAAGCAAAAGATGATGTTAACGGGCTTGAAATTGATATGTCAGGAATGGCCGTAGAAATGTTTGGTATGTCATCTTCCCGTGAAGAGGTACTGAGGCAACATTAGTTTCTCTAACCTGCAATATTACATTCATCCTGAAACAATGTTCAAATTAGAGATCCTAATTCGAATCACTATTTGTGTTTGCTTAGATTGTCGAGCTTTCTATAAGGGACTACTCTTTCAAGATAAAACTACTTTCAAAAGAGTACCAACATATTTGCCCATCAACTGGCTTGATGCTGTGGGAATCTGCAAGGTTAATGGCTTCTGTCCTTGCTGCAAATCCAGAGATAGTTTCCAGGAAGAAGGTTCTAGAACTTGGATGTGGATGCAGTGGAATTTCCTCAATGATAGCCGCTACATCTGCTGACCTTGTGGTTGCCACTGATGGAGACAAAAAAGCACTTGAATTATTGACTGAAAACGTAGCCTCAAATCTTAAATCACCGTCTATTGATTCTTTAAACATGAAGAAACTCGAATGGGGCAATGAAAATGATATAGAGGCCATCAAGCAGCTGAACGAGAAAGGCTTTGACATCATAATAGGCACAGACGTAACTTATGTTGCAGAGGCAATTATACCGTTGTTTGCTACTGCAAGAGAATTGATTACAACAAGACGATTTGCAGAAAACAGTGAAGAGCCAGCTTTGATTCTGTGCCATGTTTTTCGTAGAGTTGATGAGCCGTCAATACTTTCAGCAGCATCTAAATATGGTTTCACGCTGGTGGATAGGTGGACTGGTGAAACCCCAGACAGCTCATCTGGAGGCATCATCAAGAATTGGTTTTCTGAGTGCAAATTTGAGGTTCCATCTACAGCACTTAATATTATGTACTTTCACAATGCGTAGGTGACTGAAATTTTACTCCATTTCTGCACTGTTGATTGTTTTCTGTAATACAAATGAGGATTGCTAATGCCCGTTTGTTTTATTCATCTTATGTGATAGCCATTGTTCTCATATGAGTGTCCGCTCTTTTTTGCAACTACCTTTGGTGCTAAATGTATTTACCATTTCTCAACCAACCAACACACACACACACACACACACATCGAACTTAGAGTTGGTTGGTTCTTTCCGAAATGCATTGAGATGGCGAAGTGCATTGAGGCAGTGCAACTGGACATCTAGAAGTAAAGCACCGTTTCACTGTGTGGATCACAAAAATAGTAATAAATTAGAACTTGTTAATAAATTAAAACTTGCAAACTATAAGAATGGCAACAAATCGAGGCAAAGCCCGTAGATTACATATGATCTCGAAATAATAGGCATCGTGATCAGCAATTGAGTGAGATATGCCTCTTCACGGAAAGGGGGAGAACCCTAAAGACATCGGTTAAGGCTCCTAAGTGGACATTTAGTGATAAAAGAGGTAGGGATACGGAAGGTTAATCTAAAAGCCACCCTTAAAGGAGTACCTAATTGCTCAATAATCAACTATGATAACATGTATGTAACTTACGAGGGCATTTGATTTGGGCAATTACCATTATTGTAGCGTATAGTCTCTGCTAATCTCTTGTGAGATTAGTGATGCGGGTAAGCTCGGATGTAACTCCGAGCCCGCACAATACACAAGATGGGTGAGATTCAAATCTTATCTTCAGGGTAGAGATTACTAATTTGCCCCGTGATTATGAATAGTAACTTTTGCAATTACACTTTTGTCAAAAATTGCAGGCAAATGATGGCAAACTTGAGGGTGAAAAAGGTGAGTGGAGAACTCAAGCGATATTACTCGACCATAGTAAACACAAATTGAAGACTATGGTGCTTTAGATAATCAAGCGTAATCGCTCACATCAAACAAAGGATAAGGTTATTTTCATTCCATATTCTCATGCAAGCTAATCTCCTGATGCTCATTCAAATACCAAATCGAATGCACCCTATAGATACACACACATATATCTAAAGAAGGAAAACTAAAGAATCACGAATGTCGCCTGCAGGAACATGTTTATAATCTCATCCTCCAAATTATTCTTTGTTCTTTGGGTTTTGATCACAAGCTCTCAAAGGAAATGATACCACTCGATCTTGTTCTTAATTTTTATGCTTTCCTTTCTCTTTTGAAATGATACCACTCCATCTTGTTCTTAATTTTTATGCTTTCCTTTCTCTTTTTATTTGTATTTATATTGCTGAAAAAAAAAAAAAGGGTTTGGGAAGCCGAAGCTTATTTTTCCATTGCATTTCACCACATCGATATATCGTGTATTCAAAAATCCCACTTTATCTAATTAATTATAGTGTTTATATGCCTTTTTTTTTCTCTCCATTTATTACACCAAATGTTAATATATTCACATAATAATTATCATCAGAAACGAGAAGGCAATTCTCGCACAGTACTCTCCATATGAAGGAAATGAGTGAATATATGAACCAAAACCCCAAATCACTGATTTGCTAGATTTCTACAATGATAGTTTCAAATATTCCCACTGTCACAAATGATGAAAATTTTCTAAATATATCCAAAGAGAGCCTGAACATTTTAAAATCTTAACCAATATCACTTGTTTTTGTCCCTGTAAAAATTCATGCTAATAATCCTGTGTTTTTATTACATATTTTCACTCTCCAAGAAACAATTCTTAAATTTCCTATAAAAAGAAAGTCTTGGAGAAGGCAAAATCAACTTAAATATACTGCAAACAATGAACTTTGACTGAAGCAAAATTCATAAGAAATCTTGAACATGATGCGCAGTAATCAAAGGGAGATAAAGAGAACAAGAAATGCAGTAGAATGATAAATTAAGGTATAGAGTGGTCCAAACTATCATAAATTAATTAACCTAACAAGTGTAACACTCCCATTAACAGATCTTATCCCATATACTATATATATCTTTTCAACTCATGCTCATCAATCTCATCAAGCACTAATAAAGTTTTTTCTCTCTTTCTTTATTTATTTTTTTTCTTTTTTTGTCAAACCTCAGTCTTATTAAAACACATATAGACATCAATTAGGCAGTTGTTTACACACACACACACACACACACATATAGTTGCAGCTTTGCTAAAATAGGTTGACAGATGTTTCACCAACTGGAAATACTAAATTAAGAATACATGACATCCCACTCCAGTTATCTTAATGGTTCACAGGTCTTTGAAACTGAAACACACAAATTAATATTAATTGGAATCCTTAAAAGCCACAATCTTAAGTAATACTAATTTGATGGTATATGTGAACTCAACAAGAACCATGTGGCCAGAACAATGCCATATAACTTTAATTTATACAAATTAAAAACAAAGATAGGTACAGATTTAATAATTGAACTAGCTAGTTCAAGTACATAGACATCATACATAGAATTTGATTTATCCTAATAATGCTAGAACTAGGTATAGAACGAATGTCAGACCCTAAATATTAAAAAAAACAATGTTAAATTGGAGTAGAACCCGCCTTTGCCTTAGATTAATTTTAATTCTTCAATTTAGAATAATTGATGTAGCCCCTTAGCTTGTTCTTTCAAGGAATAAGGAAGTCCTTCAGAATCTGTAATCAAAAGTATACGAGGTAATGAGAAAGATTTTGAATTATTAAACAAAAAGAGATGAAGAATAACAAGCCCCTTTTGCTTCAAATAATTTTTGAGCATCAGTATTAACTGAAACCCATTCTGTAATAAAATTCTACATTTTCTGGGGGAAAAAAAACTGGAAAAAAATATATATAATCAAGAGAAAAAACAAGAGATAAATTGAGGGAGAAAGAGGGACAGATTAAATTAATTTATGACTATTTATATTAATTTCATCCCCTATACAGTAGTGGAGGACGAATTGTGGTGATTAAAGAGAAATAATCAAGTAGCATTAGTAAAATGAAGCCCCCACTGAATTTCAATATATCTGAAAATGACGTACTAATTATAGGTTTTTTAAGCTTTAAAAGAGACAACTTGTTGGATTAAGTTTTCTTACAAATTCAAAGAAAGAGACATTGTGAATCAAATATAGCATACGCCAATCCAACTAATGCTCCCTGATCAGAACTAATTAATTGGTTTTCATTGGTCTCAAGAAGAGAGCAAAAGAACAGAAAAACAGCACCAGCAGCAGACCGCCATATAAATTCTAAAATCTTCACAGGATATATACAAATTAGTCAAGAATTCCTGCTGCAAGAAACGGAAAATACTTTAATTTGATGTCTGATTTTTTCTCATCAATATATATATATATATATATGAGGGAAAGATCATATAAATGTCAATATAATACTGAGTTACATGTATGATGAAGGGAAAACAAAGAAAACCTCAATTTTAGGGCTTTTCCCAAGATCTAAAATTTTGTGAGATTGATACATATAAATCCCTACAATAGTCCAATCCCAACAAATCCAAAACCCTAATGTTTTTATTTGTTCCTCCTTGACGGCAACAGCCTCCCACACCAATCTCCCAAATAAAAAGAAAAGAAAAAAAAAAAGAAAAATTGAAGGAGCCCTTGATTTTGAAAATCATGGAAATGATTTGGGAAAATTTTCATCATCACATGCTATATAAAGAAAAATAAAAAGGAAAAGTATTCATTAAAAAGAAAGAAAGAAAGAAAGAAAGAAGGAAGAACAGATCGGTGCCTGAGTGCCCATAGGGTTACAGAAACAAGGAAATTACAAAAGGGAAAACACATACAGAATTACAATTAAGAATTAATCACAGAGAGAGAGAGAGAGAGAGGTGGTGGGGTGACAGCCAGAGAGTGAGCACCCATAGCTTCAAGCATGTGCGCTCATTCATGCAAGAAAACACCATGTGTGCTCACTCTCTTCTGTCACCTCCCTTACCCTTCTGGGAATTTCATTAATTGTTTAATTCCCATGTTATTACTTTACAGAAATCAAGAAATCTAACACATACAACATGTGAACATATGTATCTATAAGAAGAAGGGTTCTCCTGTTGAGGCGCAGAAAGAACCCTAATTCGGAAAGGTACCCTCAAAGACAGAGACTAAAAGATAGAGAGAGGGATACTGTTCCATTAGAAAAGGAAAGTAGTGGTTTTGGTATTTTGGTGTGTGAACAATTGAAGCACCATTTGAGGGTTTATATAGGACAACAAAGCGTAACGGTTCCCATCAGCGATAACCTCTGCGGAATAAATGTGGGTTTATCTTTTTATGGGCCTGTCCCAATATTTTATTGCGATCACCCAGATACCAATCACATACATATACACACACTGTGCGAGCGTCTTACCATGAACAACTTGATTATGATCCCAAAACCACAACATGATATGTTGATGAAGCTTTTGTTTAAGTGCTTAGGTTGAGATTTCCCAATTTAGGGATCATGAGTTTGATTTTCATAAGTGTATGAGATTGGTTTTTTTTTTTTTTTTTTTTTTTTTTTTTTTTTTTTTTGCTTTTTTCTTTTTAATAATGTATAGTAGGATGTTGATTATCTTTTTATTGTATAGTAAGCTTTTTAAGATTTTCTTTTATGTTTTTATTTTATTAATGTACTAAGATGTTGTAATCGCTTCTCTTAATGAAAAAATGGCATATGTTTTAATCAATCCTTGTCGTAATGATAAAGTAAAAGTCTTATAACTTCTTAATTATGGGTTTAATTTTCATCGGTGGTTTATGAATTTTTTCCAACTATAGAGCATAGCATGAATGATTCTTTTACAGCATGGTAGCTTTAAAAATTTTCTTATGCTAGATAATTTATCATAATTTTTTAATATGTTGAAGTATTAACATTGATAATATATTGATTGATGAACGTAACTGTATTTTAAAAAAATAGCTTGATATAAAGGTTAAAAAAGGAAAATATGAGAAAACATAAAATCAGAATTCATAAATACAAGTACACTTACCAATGCATCTTGTAATTCTAAATCTTTTACCAACCAATGGTGGCCACTATCCCTTTTCAGACAGAACTCTCCTTAATAATTACCTCTGTTTCCCTCTCTTTCTCTGTGGTATAGTGTGGTCAACTCATTGAATGTTTTCATGCGCGTGAACTGGTTTTTATATTGGATTTATTTTACATTTCTGTGATGACAAATGATCCAGCACGATAAGGATCCCAAAAAATAAATAAATAATATGACCCTAAGAGCTTAAGTTTAGATTAAAAATAATAATTATATAATACAGTACTTAATGAAATGTTATCTTAATTAAACTCAATTAACGAGAAGGATTCAATAAGTCTGGAAGTAATTATAAAAATGAACAGATGTAAGACACATTTTAAGCTCAATAAAATAAGTTGGATCAAGCTTTAACCATGTCATTTTCTGTTTCACTTGGATTAGTTTTAAACCGTGCACTTATAAATCATCAAATGATTTATTTGACACTTTAACTTAATTTATTGATTATATATTTACTTAAATATACATGACATAAGATCCTATTGTATATGCAATTAAAGTGTAGCGAAACCGTCGCATCTTATGGTTTCTTTTGAAATTACATTTGTTTTATATTTTTTCGTTGCATTTAATAGTACAGATGAACTTTTGCAAAATCGAGGTGCTGGTTCGGATGAGCTAATGAGAAGAGTGTATATTTGTATGCATACGCCGATGTTCATGTTCTTGCATTGGATATTTGGCCTAAGTATATTTTACCCTCTTATATTATGTTTAATTGACAGTTTTTCCCCTAATTTTGGAAAATTGGTAAATTTCCACCTATAAATTGCAAAATCATGATCAGAGAATCTCACTGTGAGTGTGTGTTGTACAGTGCACATAATGTGAATTGGGATGCAAATTTCACAGCTTATACAACTAAAAAGTCAGTTTTGCTTTTTCTTTTGTATTAAATTTGCTAACCCATCTTCCTCCTTCATTTTAACTCTTTTGCCACCATTTTATTGTCGTAAAAGGTTGAAAAAAGCAAAAATATCTTCAGGCAACACAATAAAGAGAAGACAAACTTAAACCTTGAACAGAAATTGTTAAAAATATATTTATGTTGCAAAAAAACAAATTTTCTATAACAACATACAATGAAATGAAAAAAGATGCTTAATTGTAATATTTACTTTGCAAAAAAATCAAACTTTTCGTAACAGCATGTTGTGAAATAAATAAAAAACCCTACTGTTAAAAAAAAAAAAAAGTAAAAACAGAAAAGAAAAAAGAAAGAACAAAATTAAAATGAAGAAACTAACCCAATCGTACTTCAATCATTGATGTGCAAGGGAAAACTTTTTCTCTACTCACCCACAAACCAAACTCGAAATTTCTACCCATAACAACAATTTCTCTTCAAAATATAGGAATAAACAAATGAAAACTAAAAAAATTTTGCATAAACCACAGAACAAAAACCAAGATTTGCATTTAAGAATGGAGTTTCTAAGATTTTTCTTCAAAAAATACGGTTCCGAAAGTATCTAATGTCTGGGCTTCAAAAACTCAACATTTTTTCTATAAATACAAGGGTAATTATGTCATTTCATAATTCAAAATTTTGAAAATAGCTATTGGGGCGAGTGAGTACAATTTTGCACTTTACAGGGGGGAATTTGCCAATTTTCCAAAGTTATGGGAGAAACTACCAATTAGACATAATACATGGTGGTAAAATGTATTTAACCCTTGTATATTTACACTAAGTAATTTAAATTATTCATTGTGAATGGTTAAATGAAAACATTGGTAGTGTTATAAAAGTAAAATATTATTTTTTCTTTTAAGAAGAGATTACAATATTAAATTAATATATCAATAATAATCAAAGATCTGTGCAACAACAATCAAAGGAAAATATTCAACAATCTACCATATAATAGAGAAATAGCATTACACATCAATGGGAATCGAGCTTATGACCTCTAGAGACATGAGACTTCCAACTTGCTACTAAAATGAGATTTTGAGGGTGTTTGGTATCACTTTTAGCGGTAGCTTTTACCTTCTATATCCACTTAAAAGAAATTTTAAAAGTATTTGGTGATTCAACTTCTACTTTTAGAAAAGTAATTTTTATAAGCTCAAATCATCCAGGATCTATCATGAAGTGCTTTTAGATTCTGTTTTGCTTTTCCACAAAATATGTTTGATAAAATTGTGAAAAATCACTTTTTTGGCAAATATCTATCATTAATTTTAACACTTCTGGCTTTTAATTCCAAGCATTTCTATTTTGATGATATAACTCTATGATTCTTCCTCTATAAAAGCTGAGAAAATCAACTGTTAATACTTTGTTTGATCATAAACACTTGGTCTGAAGGTTTTCTAAAAGATTGTGAATCCAAGCTTGCATTTAGGATTCAAGGAAATACTCTAATCTACTAGTAGAGGGGTTATCAAGGCTCCAATCTAAAGGAGTGTCTAATGATTGGATCTTGCATCAAATTGTAAAGTTTGATAGAAAATTCAATTAACGATTTTGGAACGGGGGTGGGAGTTGCTTTATGTACATCAAACTCGCACGAATATTTGATTGCTCAAGTATCCATATTGGATTGGATGGATGATTGACTTTTATCAAAAAACAATCAAAAAGAAAGAACTTCTCTTGGGCAATCCCTAATTAAACCCTCTCTTTCAGAGCGATAATTAAGAAAGATAGTATGGATTAGATCAAATAAGAAAATAGAGGTCTGTAATAGATAGTGATTTCTCTTTTTCAGTGAATTCTTCCCTTCTCCAAAAAAATATTGATATTATAATATGTAATCTAACTATCTATAGCATGTGTCTACATGTATACACCATGCTTACTCTCATTGAACTTTGGAATTTAACAAAAGTTCCATGAATACAACAAGCTTTCTTTCTCTTCATGTAAAGTCAGGAGAAAGTTGTCCATACTATCATGTCACAAACATTGACATATGTACTAATGAAGTTTTGGAATTTTCTTTAGTATATGAATGATCCAATTCAATAATTCATATTAAACCAATTATTAATGAGAGAGAAGTATTGACTTGGAAAGAATATGTTCATTCATTCAAGTGGGAGATAATCTATACATATAATATTAGGAGCTATTTGTAGCAAGAGGATTATAAATCTTATGTTGATAGTAACATTTATTTTATCAAATTATGAATTATTAAGGGATGGGGTAATTGATGCCTTCTTTAGGCTTAAAACCACTCCCTTCCCTTGAATGTGCATATATGGAACCTTTCTAGAATACACATATATACTAGCTAGGAATTCTACACTTTTCATCACTTGCTTACGTCAATGATATTTAATTACGCTTTTCAGAATTTAATTTGTTACTTATTTTTATTTCACCATATACAATTCAATGCTTGTCATTTCTTCCTTTCGAAATTAGATGTTTTAATTTTTTTAATATTTAACGGTTTTATGAGTGCATGATAATTTTAGGGTGATTTTTTTTTTCACTGCATATATATAATTTGTAATTTTGGAAATTTCTTTATTATATAGCGATTGTTGAAGGAGTTTTTTGTGTTAATTGTTAAACCTGATTTTTAAATATTATTAATGTATTGATCAAATGTATTAACTGGTTCTTTAATAAAAAGATTATGTAGCTGATTTTCTGAATTAATAACATGACAAGATAGCATTTCTCTTGTAATTGGTTATTTCCTTAATTGTATATCGTGTCATCTGGTGAAATTAATGGTTTTGATCACACTTGATCTAGATTGAGTTCTCTAAAACTCGTATAAAAATCTATGTAGTTTTATGCAAAGGCCAATTATTGGCGACGAGAACTTTTATTCAAATTAAATTTCATCAAACTCAACTAATTCATAGCAATAAAATTTTTTATATTTGTCTGTACATAGCCGATCACTCTCATTAAAATGTATAGTATTAGTTTTCATGATTTAGTTTGTTATCGTTGATTTCAATCGGGACTTGATCTAACTATTCTATATTAAAATATCACTTTCAAACAAGTTAATGAGGACACAAATTTGTCTAAATGTGTATATAAATTCTATATGTGGTTCATTCGAAAACCAAGAGAAGTATTATAAATATATGTGGTATGCATGAAACATTTCAAAAAATAAAAAAAGGAAAAAAGGAAAGAAAAAAAAATATATTGTACGTTATGTTATTTTCTAATAATGGATTTATAGATAATAAATTCACAGAGAAGGCAAGTTGAAAATGTGGACCAGGGCTGAAAATAAATTAAATACCGTTAATTAATAATCTGTAGCATAAAATAAAGTATAATAAATACTGTGGGGAGCCAGGAAGGGCATTTGATCTCTTTACGAAAAGATAAAGGAAAAAGATAAAGGCAAATGTTGAAGAAGCCGATCATGAACCAATAGCAGCTCAACACAGAGTGGGTGGGTTTAATAAACCCACGCGCAGATCTTATGCGGCTCCAAAGCAGCTTAAAGTATATATGCTTTTCATTAATTTAATTAATAAGAAAGTAAAAAAAGTAATAATGGGGAAGAATATGTTCCAAATCATCGGTACAAAGGCGCAGTTTGCGGGACTGTCACAACATCACCACCCACATCCCTTGTTGTGTACATGTTGCAAAATATATGCTAGCTAAGATGTGATGCCAAAGCTAATGCTTCTTTAGGGTTGATTTGTATTATATTACATATATATATATATATATTACACATAAGTTTGAGACAGATTGAGAATGCAAACGAATTGAGCTTATTCGAGAGCCTAATGAATCGGCTCGAAAAGTGTTTGAACTGTAGTTTGTAGGGTTCCAGCTCGAGTTGAGCTCGTAAAGGTTTTGAGCCGAATTCGAGCCCCATAATTCTTTTTAGTAGATTCACAAGCTTCCTTTTTTTTTTTTTTTAAGGTTATATATATACACATACAAATAAACTTATAATAATTTAATTAAAATACCCAAAAAATAATTAAATTTTTTCGAACCTATTGCTTAAACATAATAAAATAATCGAGATCGAGCTCGTATTTGAATTCGAGCTCATGATTTTATCACAAATTTGAGCCAAATTAACAAGCCGAGCTCAAACTCGGTTTATTTGGTTTGAGCTCGAGCTCAAGTCTAAAAAGATGGTTAGAGCTTGGTTTAACTTGACTTGTTTGCATCTCTAAGATAGACAAGACTCGGGGTCAGATATGACCTTGAAGTTGAACTTGTGCTAGAATCCTAGCCTTGAAGTTAAACTTGGAATAGACACCGATTTGAATTATGTAAACAAGGACCCTCTGATGACGTTTAATCATGGTCTATTTAATCTTAGAGCATACATATTTTTGTTTTGGATACTTTGGTACTTATAGAGTTTGCCATATGTCATGCTCGTACAGATCGACATGGTATATGGTTTTTGTCTTTAAATCGCTAAATCCTGCTAATCTATAATGTTTTGAGCTGAATTGACCCGATCTTTGCTTTATTGGGCTGATTTTTTAGGCCCAAATGTCGAACCCAGTCCAAGTTTGTTCTGAAAAAGGTCTATACATCAATATATATATATATACACGTGCACCACATGTACTCTATTTTTTATTATATGATTTAGATGGCTTATCGGTGCAAAGTCGAAGAGCAATGACTGCTAATTGAATTTGACTGCTAATTTGACTGCTAATATGATAGATTTGATTAATTTTATTAGACTGACTTCAATTGACCAAGTTGATCGAAATACTGATCGCGATTTATAATATTGCACATATAAGATTCGTTGTCCAATGAAAATTTTTTAGCTTTAAAGTCACTTTAAATTGAACCATGAAGGTTTGCATGATGAACAGTTGTTTCTAGTTAAAGTGGTGGGTGGGCGCATGGGTGAACGGAGGTTAGGTAGCTAGGTCTTCACTAATTAGCCAATAATCCAGGTAATTAGAAGTTGATTAGTTCATATTATGATCGTACTAGATTAGTCCCACTATTATTGTACTTAGTAATGGCGTTGCTGACCTGATGATGACATGGTGAGGGTACAAAGTGAATATGGGATAATAAAGCCTTTCCCTTTATGGAAGTGGTGGATCCCCTGGGGGGTGCCACTCGGTTTCCCATGACTTTCCCTTTCTGGCAACTTCGGCGAATAATATTATTTGTTTGCATTTCTGCATGCATTTTGATTTTCCCTTCTCTCTCCCCTTTTTATTTAATTTATTTTCATTTTGGGAATTATTTCCTTAGTAGATGTGTCAAGAAATGATTGCAGTTTATGCGGTGGGCCTAATTACAAATTTACCTAAGATTCTTTGGTCTTATGATAAATTTATAGAAAAATAATCCATGAACTGTGATTTAAAATATTTCCCTAGTTACCAAGTGAACTCTCGGAATCCCTTGTTTTGAGGAATTATACTTTGCACCTTGATATAATATTAAGGGTAATTTACATTAATTTATACTCCTAACAAACAAGAGAAACCACTAAATAGCCCTTGAAATTTGCGTCTTTTTTATATGGATTGAGAACGACTCAATTCCAAACCCCAAAACAACGTTCATTAGATAATGTCACGTGGCATCATCTATGGTGAACTTCTATATACAATTGTACAGTGAAATGTCAAATGAACCACATACATGATACCTCATGAAATCGTAATAACATTAATTAGTCTATTTATTTTTCCAGCTTACTCATTATTTTTTGGATCTTGTATTGAATCAATACTGATTTAAGTATCGAGAATCTTTACTGATATCTTGACCATCCTTAATCAGTTTTCTAATCTGTTTCAGGGTTAAACATTTATTTAGTTTTGAAAGATTATTTTGTCACCCTCACGAAATATATTATCTTGAACGCGGCCTTACATATGTTGATGATTGATTTGGATATTAAAGGTCAAATTCATTATCAATGAGTAATATTTGTTTGTATACAAATTGAAATTTAAATAATTATTAGAAAAATATTGCGTATATGTTATAAGCAATCATAATCTCCCACCGTTAAAATTCATGTTGAGGCAAGCCAATAAAATTTTGGGATAATTATCTCAACACCCCCTGAGGTTTGGTATAATTACCATTATACCCCCTGAGATTTGGTTAATTACCATTACACCCCCTGAGGTTTGGATAGTTACCATTACACCCCCCAAAACTATTAAATATTACAAGTAGACCCCCTAGATAAGGGGGTGTAATTGTAATATATGCATAAGTTAAGGGGGTGTAATTGTAATATACGCATACGTTCAGGGAGTGTAATTGTAACTATGCATTAATCACACTGTACAGTAAGGGGTGTAATGGTAATTAACCAAATTTTAGGGGGTGTAATGGTAATTATACCAAACCTCAGGGGGTGTAGAGGTAATTATCCCTAAAATTTTTGAAAAACAGAAAAAAGAAAATGTTGATTGGTAGCAACCCAATGGTTTGATTGATAAGAATCTTGTGGCAGCAAAAAAGATAATATATTTTAGTAATTTGTCAAAGGGATCTGGCATGTTCTCTTGATATTCACTTTCGGCGGGACATCAAGCGGGAATGTTGTATGGGACGTGGATGCACTCATGCGTTCCACGTGGCACCATCACAAGCTTTTTGTGACGGCTGCAGCCCATCCGCACGATCAATCTTAACTTTTTCAACGGTGGTGATTCTATTTCACAAATCCATACATCTGTCACCCTCAATAGTTATTATCTTTCCAGACTTTGCGTACAAAAATTCTCCAATTGGTCGAATCATAGCTATTGTTTAAGAATAAATTAGCTATTGTAATTTGTCAAAGTGTTTGATATACTAAAATTTTTTAATCAAATAAATGATTGATAAACGGAGTTGTTATGAAGTGAGTTGCATTTTCTTTATTTTTTAATAAAAACAATAAGCTATGGGTTTAAATAATTGAGATACCTTATTTGTGATATCTAATATGAACTGATAGAAAAATCACGTATGATTTTTCACGTTTTACAAATAATAAAAGGGTAAAATGCAATTTACCCCCTTGTGATAATGGAAAATAGCAATTTACCTCCCTGTGAAAAATAAATAGCCAAATTGACCCCTTGTGTTTCTGAAAAATATGCTAAATACCCCCATCCGTGCGTCTGTGACCTGCACGCGCCCAGAAGTGCGACTGATATAGTAGTTTTGGCATATGAAATTTCTATTTTGCCCTTACCTAGATTTAGATCTGAAGTTTGAGTGTCCAAGGCTTCGCACATCCTTCTCTCTCTCATTTTCGTGCATCTAAAGTGGGAGTTAGAGTTCCAAAATCCTTCAACTCCAGTTGGGATCGAAGCTCTTCTGCAGCACATCTTCTTCCTCTCTCAATTTCGCACGAAGCTTTTCTGCTGCACACCTTCTTCCTTTCTCAATTTCGCACGTCCCCATATTTCAAATCGGCGACCGAAGCTTCTTATCTCTCTCAATTTCGCACAACAGATATCTTTCTTCTTCACTCAACGCTAATGGCTAATGGCTTCTCATCTCTCTCAATTTTGCATATTTTCCTTGGATTTTCAGTGCCATTCTCCTTATATTGGTGTTGATTTTATTGTTAAAAGTATAGTAGATGAGTTACAGATGGGTTATGAATTTACTAATCTTGACTTGGTTGCTTATGAATTTTGTTTGATAGCAATTGAGATGTAGTTGTTTTGTTTATGCAGTAGATTAGCTTTGGTTTTCTGTGGTAGTTTAGTTTTGGTTGCTTCAGTTCTGTAAAATGTTTGAGTTCTATGGAGTTTGGTTTACCTACAATAGTGACGGAAAGGATTTGGTTGTTGAGATTTTGTATGTTGCTTGACTGGAAAGTTTCTCTTTGGATGCTCTTTAACCTTGACTGCTGTATGTGCTCCAGGGATATGTTATAGGATTTTGCTCAGCAATGTAGCTGGAGAATTGTGTGTTGTTATCTTTATTGTTCTGAAAATTTTTAGTTCTTTTATTTTAATTTTGAAGTTAAACATTTTCCAGAGATTCTGTACAAAGTTACATCAAATAACTTGTGGCACTGCTTAAATAATGGAAGGCTTTAAACTGCACTTGGCATCAGCAATTTAAATAATGACTTCTATTAATTCTTACATTTTTGCGGTGGTATTGCTATGCTAAATTTAAATTACTTTTAGTTGGAAAAGGAAAAAGAACCAAAAGAACAAAAAGGAAAACAATCTGTACGCTGGTTTTCAGACGTGAGGATGGGTTAAGGGTTGTAAGGGTATTTTGGTAATCCAAATCAAATATTGTATTGAATGGGTATGATGGGGCCAGTGAGCATATTTTTCAGAAACACAAGGGGTCAATTTGGCTATTTATTTTTCACAGGGGGGTAAATTGCTATTTTCCATTATCACAAGGGGGTAAATTGCATTTTACCCAATAATAAAAACATATCACTTATGATATCTTCCTTTAGTTATGTGTTAAAATAACATAGTTGCATATTGTTAGTAAGGTATATGTCAAGTATAGCATAACGGTCATAGCTTCTTAAATTTCAAGTATGAATATTTTGAATGTATAACTCGATTCAAAAAATCATATTCCTTGTGAGTTGGAAAATGCAATCGTCAAATGTTTGGGGTGGTATAAATGATCAAGGGGCACATTTGAAAAAGTGCACAATAGCTCATCAATCAAGCACTCTTATGCCAAAGATGAACATGATTAAGTGATTTGTTGAAGTCGGGGGATGTAAAAATATATTGCTTGCTCAGTGCCCACCTCAGGGGATGCTTGCTCGGTCGAAATTCTAGATGAAGTAGAGGTGAGAATGTCACTAGCACAAATAAATGCCTTGAAAACCTAAGGGTTCCTCTACGAGATTTGTTCATGCATGATGTAATCAATGTGAATTATAGTTAATCTTGAATATTGATGGACTAAAAGGAATTATTATTATTATTATTATTATTATTATTGCTGCTTTCTTTTTCTGCATGCAAACCCTCGTGGAAAAGTTCAAAATGAATTTAGAGTTTTTGTTATAACTACTACTATTTTTATCTGGAGTTTTTTTTTGTCTTTTCCCGGGGTCCATTTTCGTCTTTATAGTTGTTACATATAATAGGGTTGCTTGCTGTGTTCGTACATCTCCACATGGCCTGGCCCAGAGAAACAATTTTGATGGCCCAAATTGTAGATGTCATGACAAATTAGCCCATCACCCAAACAAAACCAGGCAGAAAGGTTCACCGTTCACCACTCACGCTTTCAAAGCTCTATTCCCAAGTTCACAAATTGATTTAAATTAATTCCTTTAGAAAATAACAAATCATACAATTATCTTTTTCACTATAATTTTTACTTCAAATATTTAATTCAACCAATGCAATAGTTATATGAATCATGACATGACAATAGAATTTAATACTCAATTTACCCACATAAAATGTAGTAAGTTTGTCAAGAAAAATATTGATTTTCTATTCTTTTTTATTGCAAGAAAACATATGTAGGGGTCCATCACTAAGAAACTTTGGGATTATATAATATACAGTGTATATTTAATGAATATAAATTTTAACCATAATACTCGATATGTCATATGTATTCTGTCACTCTTTAAAAAAAAAAAAGAAAAAGAAAAGTAAGACTATAAATAAATTGAAAGCTAAGTGATTTAGAAAAAAAGAAAGTATTTGAAAAATGTGAAAAAATTCTTCAAGAATTTTGTAATAATTTGATAATACATCCAAAGGCTCTATAAATGAAAACTTAATAACAATAATCTAATTAAAAAATTCTTATTATTTGTCACATCATATGAGATTTACTTAGGATTTTCTGAAATCTTCAAATTCCTATAATTCCTCGAAACTTCAACTTCAATAAAAATAATCTAATAAATTCATTTCATCTTTGAAAAAATTCAGAGAATACTAACCCACTATACATCGTGTGCAGAGATGAATATGAAATGATTGATGGATCTCAAGTGGGCCAAGCCCGAACCCATCTTGGACTAATGGACCATCACCATTGGCCCAGACTTCCCCACCAATAAACTTTTATCCCGTAATAAATCACCGCCAAAACGACACCGTTCGGATAAGTTTCGAGAAGACGTCGTTAAGCAATCAAAGGAGTCAGGGGTAAAACGGGATATTCAGCGAAAGAAGACAAAGGGATCGTAGTAGGCTCAAGCTAGAATCCCTAAAAGAAAACACTTTTTCCTTCTCTCTTTCTCGTTCCTCTGTCTCTCTCACAGCTCTCTTCTCCTGAACTCCGCGGCGTAGATCCGAGGAGTTTTGGAACAAAAATTCAAACTTAAAGCATACACTTACTCCTCGATTTCTTTTTCTCTCAGATATTTCGCGAGTTTTGTTTGCTGTCAGGTAACTTAATCAAGCCTCTATAAATCTATATGTATATGTTTGGATGATTTTTTGTGTATATGTTTCCATAGATTTAGTTGAATAAGTAGATGATGTTGTTTTTGTTGATTTTGATCGGTGATGGAATTCTTTTCTTTTAATTATTTGCATTTTTTTAATATAATTTTTGTTATTTATTGATGTGATTCATTTCTATTGTTTGATTTATAGGAGATCTGTTTTTTGATGCTTCTATTTGATTGATGTTTTGGACATAGGGTTTGGTTTTTTGCACTTTTTGGTTATGTTATATGTGGATATGTATAATATTTTCTTGCGTACTGTGGTTAGCTGTACTCTCGCTTTATCTAGATTAAGAAATTATACACACACATATGCATATGTTTGTATGGATACCTCCAGGAAATTTTTTACCTATTGAACTTAACTTCTTTTGAATTTCACCAAGGATCGGACTTTCTGCTGAAGCTTTTACTTTACATACTTTTGGCTTATTTTGACTGCGTCTTTGTCTGTTTTTTAATCTTTTTTTGACCATATATTGTTACCCAAATCAACTGCAGTATTCTATACGTTTACTTGAGATAGAACTATTGAATTTTCTGTTTTACAACTTTATATATGTGTATATATATATATATAATTCTAGCATTTGCTTTTAGTGAGTCCCAATTGTCACTCATCCTTGCCCTGGCGTGTACTTTTATTTGTCAATCATCTTCAACTCTTCTTAGGAGTCATTACTTTGCTCAAGGAACATGTCATGTAATAATTTACCGCTACTGTTTCATATTGTTGACATTTGTATCTTTATCATCTTTCATTTATTAGAGAATACACTTGAACCATCTTTCACCTTTGCTCAGAGTCAGTGGTTTCACTACTTCATAAGCTGGCCTGTGACCTAATGTGTCCATTGTCAAGTTTTCTCTGTTTTCATCTTCATCACTGGAACTGCCATTCTGGTGGTACATAGCATGTTGCCAGTGTTTACCCTTGTGTTCTATTTTTGCAGTCATGGCTACCCCTGCACCTGAAGGTTCTCAATTTGATGCCCGTCAATTTGATGCCAAAATGAATGAGTTGTAAGTTATCTTTCTTTTGTAAATTTCAATATTGTGAATAATACTTGAAGAAGTGTTAGTGGCCCAACTTGTAATTTTTTCACCTCTGCTCTTATGTCAATCATTGATGGACACAGACTTGGAGCTGATGGTGAGGAATTTTTCACAAGCTATGATGAGGTGTACGACAGTTTTGATGCTATGGGGTTGCAGGAAAATCTGCTTAGAGGCATCTATGCCTATGGTACATAAAACAATTTGATTTAAATGTACTATATTTCTTCTCATAATTTTTACATTTGCATATGATGTTAAAGTCAATTCTTGACGAGCCATTTGTTGGATTTCTCTCCTACTCTATTACCCCATTTCCTTAAGTCCCTGATGGTATTTTGTACTCCATCTTTTAATTTTTTGTCTTTGGCAAGTCCTTATTATGTGGCTCGCTTCAATGTGTTTGTGTATGTAGCGTAGCTGCTTTTATTGATTGATATTTAGTACATATGCATGTGAATAGTTGAATTTATGCTTTTATTGATTGGAATTTAATATGTTTGCCTTCTTTTTTCTCTTAAGGCTAGTTATTGGTTCTCATTTCTGTACTTGTGTGTATGTGGGTTTTATTGTCTGTTAAGGTTTTGAGAAGCCGTCTGCAATTCAGCAAAGAGGTATTGTTCCTTTCTGCAAGGGACTTGATGTAATTCAACAGGCCCAATCTGGGACTGGGAAAACTGCTACCTTCTGCTCTGGAATTCTGCAGCAGCTAGACTACAATCTAGTTGAATGTCAGGCTTTAGTTCTGGCACCCACCCGTGAACTTGCGCAGCAAATTGAAAAGGTCATGCGAGCACTGGGTGATTATCTTGGTGTCAAGGTTCATGCTTGTGTTGGAGGTACGAGTGTTCGTGAAGATCAGCGAATTCT
>JACFYI010003461.1:133830-173889 GCA_014898755.1 Handroanthus guayacan | reverse complement strand
TAGAGATAGAAAAATATCAATCTCAAATACCTCATAACCAACACCTTCGATCCAACCCATGGTGTTAATCACCATGCCTGCGGCTCTAGACTCAATATTTCCAGCAAACTGCCTCTCCAAAACTTGAGCGAGCTCCTTCACCAATACCTTGTAAAGATCTACATTGGCACTGGAATTCACCAAATTGGGAGGGAGCAAAAATTAATTCATGTGTGAATGTAAGCACTGAGAAGTAAAGTGGAATGTTAGCAAGCAAAAAAGGACCAAATGCAGAATTATTGAATTGTGGACTCGATTACCTCGGCGTCACATGACCATGGAAGTAAACTAAAGGCATATCAAGAGGAATTCCTTCAACTGGATCAATAGGCAGTTCAATCGGGGTTGCAGCTATGCAGCCAGGTATGGTTATGGATCCCTGGCCAATGTCTAAATCCACGAAAGTAGGTTTCCATCCCTGTTTAGCTGCCCAGCTGAGAAGCATTCTTGATAAGGTACTCTTTCCAGAATCTGTAGGTCCCACAACGATAACTCTTGGTCCCTGGATAAAGTGACCGAAGAGTAATTCGAGTTGCATATGCACCAATATACAGATTTAGAGTAATGTTTGCAGAAAATAGCTGATGCTACTAAATTCCTCAAATTAATTAAAAAAAAAATGGTAGAACACAAATGGGATTGCTAGAATTCTCCATCTTTAAGGATCATTACATCAGTATTCCTCATCAATAACATTTGACAGAAATTTTAAGAGTAACCAGCAAAAAAAAAGTGAGATCAATAGCCGAACCCTTCAGCCTATGTACACTTATAAACATGATGGTACCTGAGATGTATGCGAATCACTAGGTGAAGCTTTGGCACGATTTCTTCTAGCATCCAGCACAGCATGCACGTTAACATAGCTGATCATAGGTGTCTAAAGGACAAATGGGGAAACTGTTAAATAGCAACTAAAAGAACAGCAAATCAGGAGCATTTTCCCCTTTGTGTGCACCCAAGATCTGAAATTTTGTCAAAGATAGCAATAAGCTCAGCAGCAATACCTCATCTGCTGTGTAATCAGTTTCTGTCGGACCATCCATTTCAATTGTGGCGCCATGCCAAGTAAATACCTGATGCATGCAATTGAACTTGAAATGAAAACCATTATACTAACCTAGCGTGAGTAAGTAAAAACCCGAATGCCAATCATAAAATCCTTCAAGCTCAATCCTTTCCCATCCATTTGTACAAGGAATAAAGGGGGGAAAGTGATACAGTAATGGCAAAAGAAATGAAACTCAACTTCTACTGCAATTCTCTTTCCAACCAAAAAAGCGTCAATTTTTAGAAACATAAATGTGATTGAATGTGCAGAAAAGGGAAATAAATCGATTGTAAATGACATTCACTGAAACTTTCTTTCCCATTAAAATCAAACGAAAGTATTTTCCTCACTCAAATCCATAATCGAAAAGAAGCATTAGTAGTTCAAACACGAGAATCCAAGCGTTATACTATCATGACAATCTATCTCTGCCTACGTATACCAGCAAATTCAAGTAAAATGACAACTACATACAGCAAATTTTTGTCTTGGTGGAATAGTCAGCCAAATCTCCGGCGGAAGCTCCGTTCCAAAAATCTCGGCGGTGCCTTTGAGCAAGCGGAGGCGGACCGGGGCGTCGGGAGTTACTTCAACTCTGAGCTCACATTCTTTTTCCAGCTTCACCTGCCTTATAGCTGTTGAGCCACTGGGTAGTGAAGTCGGAGCTATGGCGGAGCCCCCATAAGCCATCTTCGAGCTGTTTCAGACAACTAGAAAAATAGATAAAAAAGAGAAGAAGAAGGTGATTATCGTAAAATTATCGCGTCCGGATATGCCGGGAGGCGGAGCGCCGCGGCGGACGGGAGGCGGGGAAAGAGAGGTGGCAATAGAGATGACGAGCGTTTGGGGTCCGGACTACAATTTTGTTACTTTTCGACGTATTGTCCTTTTGGCCCTTTATTTTCTTCAATTTTCACAGAGCGCCCCTTAGAAAATTGTAATTTGTTGAGATAACGGGGTCTTTCTTCATTTTTTTTAACTAAAAACCAATAGGATATCTGGGGAATACTACTTGTCTAAGGAACCGGAAGCCAAACAAACGTTCCAAGAATTGTATCATTTATTGACGGAACTCGACGGAGATCTGTGATTCCAGAGAGAGATCTTTGCAGGGCTTCGAAATTTACACATTTCACGACATCTCACTTTCATCTGTGCTATATATACGCATAAAAGTACATCAATCTTAGCTCGCAGAAATAAAGAAATTAGCAAAGAAGAAACTGAAGAGAGAGAATAAGAAAACCCAATAGGGAGTGGAAGGGGAAAGGATGTGGGAATCAATTTGCTTAACGATAGCGGCCACTGCTGGGAATAACATAGGCAAAGTCCTCCAGAAGAAAGGCACCCTCATTCTCCCACCTCTCTCTTTCAAGCTCAAGGTATGTATGCATTGGGTGTGTGTTAATGGATGTATATGTGTATACGTTTTCAATACCATATGGCTGCGTCCGTGCAAATGGTTTCTGGGATTGTGACTCTGTTTAAATATTGGACAAGCTAATACTTTGTATTGTTTTGTGGCTGTGCGCCTTAAAGACGTGATCTTTATTATTCTTCTGGTTAATTTGATTTCATAGCTTGTTCATTTTTTTATTTTTTTATTTTTTATTCTTCTTGATCGGTTTTGTATTATAATGATCAAGGTTTTATTTTTTGGGGTTACCTTTCTGTACACTGATATATCTGTGCTGCATGTGTTTTTTATATATGTGATTTTTGTACCGGGGAATTGCCTGGTCTTGTCAGATCTACACAGATGGTACTGTGCAACAGAAAGCTCCTCTTTTGGAATTGTAAAGCTGAGTGTAGACGCCGAGGATATATTTTGAGGAAATTCTCTGTGAATGATCCAGTGTCATAGATCTGCAAATTAATGTCTTAATCGTGGGAACATTAGATTTGCACGCTATTCGCCATTAGGTTGCATTTGACGAAATTCTTTTAGTATGCTCTTATTCTACATGTCTTGCCTTTCTCTTTTATGTTATACATGGCCATAGTTGCATGCACTATTTTTCTAACCATGTTCATTGACAAAATATTGGAAAATTTTGCTGTCTTGGTAATCATTCTCTTGGTGATTGTGTCAAGCCTTTCTCCTTGACTGGTTGGAGTAGAGTTTTATTAAGCAACGTTTTTGGGAAAGGGCATTACAAATATAAGGAAGTGGCTAAAAATTCAGATGTATATGCTCGCATCTAAATAGACTCTGATTGTTGTTCTCTGGATAGACAGAATAGAACTTGTTGTGCTAGACAGTGAGCTCATAATCTGGATAGAATCAGGCATCACTAAATCACATGATCAATGAACTTCACTTCTATAATGCATTTGGCCGAACTTCTATAGCAAGTTTGGCCTGACTCAACTTATTACATGTCTAGTGCAATTAAGTTCCCATGTCAATGATCTTGTACCTTGTGTGCAAATCGATCTGGGAATTGTATACCATATAGCTTAGTATTGTCTGAATCCCATAACAAATTGGAAACATGAAGATAAACCCTTATATTTTCTCCTTAGGTCTGTGCTTATTCAAATTAAGGGATTGTTATTTGATGCTTTGACTGCATACTTCACTCTTTGTTTCCAGCCTTCACAACTGTATCTTCCTCACACAGACAACCCCCCACCCCTGGCGCCCTTTTATACCGGCATGGTTTTTCCAGCATTTTTTTTTCTATCTTTAAAAGGAAATACACACGCTTATATTAGTATTCATATTATTCATACTGAAGTTAGCTGAAAAGACACAGCAAGTGATCTCTATTTGCAGGTGATAAGAGCATATGCTTCCAACAGAGCTTGGATTATTGGCTTCTTGATGGATATTTTTGGGGCTGTCTTGATGCTGCTAGCACTATCTCAAGCTCCAGTAAGTGTTATGAAACTTACATTCTTAATTTCATCCTGCTAGCTATTTATGTGCTCTCATGAGTCATCATAATGACTTGATCCTAAGACTTTATCTTTCATAAAGGTATCAATCGTTCAACCCGTTTCTGGCTGTGGACTTGCTATCCTTTCAGTCTTTTCTCATTTTTACCTGAAGGAGATCATGAATGCAATTGACTGGATAGCGATTGCTTTTGCTGGTATTGGCACTATAGGTAATGTAAGTTCTTTGGAGTGCAAGCTAGAAACTAAGGTCCTTGGAGTGCACTAGAGATTTCGTTTTTATTTGGCTGCCAGTGAGATTTCTTATTTAGGTGTCCCACCTATTCTTAGTTAATTACTGCTTTTTTCTCTCTGTAACTTCTTCCATTTATTCTAAGGCTCATGTGAATCCACAAAGCACCTAGTCCTCTCTTTATTCTGTCTAACTTGTTGCCTCTGATGCATCCAGGTGTTGGTGCTGGAGGGGAAGAGCAAAACGCATCGTCCATCTCCATTTTTCATTTACCATGGCTGGCATTTATTGTTGCTTTCTTGTTTGTAGGTATCTTACCTTATTCAGCATCTAATCATAGAGATGAAAATGTTATCATCTTGAATCTTGAAGTGAATGTTATACAAATTTGTCATTAATTCTCTTGGAATAATGTTAAACCGGAATCCCATGTTCTTGGTGCATGCCTGTCTAGTGTGCTAGGTACACTCCCAAGAGGCAATGCTCTAGGAATTCCGCATGTTGAAATGCTAAATTACGAATGTTTGTGAGAAACATAAGTATTCTAAAGCCTCAACATATTTCATTTTAACTGGAAGGACTTTTCTTTCTAGGTCAAGCCTTTATTTAAAGGGCATGCCAATCAAGAAATTATCTGGGGTAGTTTATTTTGTTGCATTTGGTCTATTATTTAAGCCGCTTCTGGTGCATGGCTCCGGCCAAGTATTGAGAGAATACTTCAATCCACTTTCTGTAAATACGGAAAACCAATTGAAGAAACAATTTACTGTCCTATTCATTTCCAATCATCTTAACCTGATAATGTTTGCTCATTATAGGTAGTTCTTAATGGATGGCTTCGAGTGTATAGACGCCAAAGAAGAGAACAGGAGTTGGTATGTTTGAAACTTCTTAATTAGGGATATAATGGTGCCGTAGTGTCAAGCCTGCCTTATGAACTACAAGCCTTGTGAACTCAGATTCAATTTTTTGCTCTTTGACCTTGCAGATGCAATATGAAGTGGTTGAAGAAATCATTTATGGTTTGGAATCTGGCATTTTATTTGGGTACTGTTGTGTCTTGAACCTAAAAGAAATAAGTATTCTTGCACGATTATTTTCATTCCATGCCGTCTCATGAGAAAATATATACTTCAAATATAATTTCAGGATTGCATCTGTAATATCAAAGATGGGATTTGTATTCTTGGAGCAGGGATTTTCCAAGTTATTGCTTCCCATTTGCATTTCAATCAGCGTATCCTGCAGTGCTTCTGGATTTGTTTACCAGGTAATATAATTTATCTGAAAGTTGATAAAGTGTGACCTTCTTATTTATTGATACCGTAATACTAAGCTATTTGGTTAGGCTTTTTTACACGTGTCCTAGATTAGACTGAAAGTTTAAGATTGTCTTGAAAATTCTTGGACGGTGCCATGAAGATAATATTTTCTTTTTTTGCTTTTCAAAACAGACCCGTGGTTTGAAGCATGGAAGGGCAATTGTCGTGTCCACCTGTGCAGCTGTGGCCTCAATTGTGACTGGCGTACTTGCCGGTATGTTTGCATTGGGTGAACGATTGCCTTCAGCTCCTGTGGCTCGCCTAATGCTTCTTCTTGGATGGTATCCTATTTACATTTTCTCATCTTTTTATTCCCTTCAAGAATTAGCATCTTGAACTTGGTATGCTATACTCATCCTTAACCAGTATTAATGTGGTTAAACTCTGACCAAAAGGGGTTGAAGTTTGTTCCAGACGATAACTCTTTGATGATCAAGTTAGCCAGATAACAATAATGAGTGCTGAGTTGCTAAATGTCCCACTACAACCCTAAAGTCTAAGAGGGCATTAGGCAACTATAGATTCAATTAATTTTTAAGGTTGATTAATCCTCCACATTTGTGATTCAGGCTATTTATCATTCTTGGTGTGATACTACTGGTAACTTCAACACGGCTATTGCGACACCTCCCAAGACCATGGAGACGTTTTGCACGAAGTGGTGTAGATAGGAATTTTGGCCTCAGGCAACCTGGTTCAATCCGTACAAGAGACACAAATCCAAGTGCTGTTATCCAAACGAGCACGTTGCATCAGTTAATATCAACTTCCTCAAAAGCAAAAGCTTGAATTCATAAACAGCCAACGAAGAACACTCAACTAGCTCTTGAACATGTAATTACCTTCAACTTAAAGCTATTGGTTTGATCGGTTGATCTTTCTGAGTGTACAGAGTGTGTCTGTAAAGGCATCATGATTCATAGGATTGGAACTATTAAAATTGTTCTTATACGGGCTCGATTAATAGTGAATCTCGACTGTTTTCTTTCCATTTTCCTTAGTAACAGAACTGTTAAAGAGAATTGGCAACAGAGAAGCCTTTTATCGACTTTGTGACTTTAGTTGTTTCTACTGTTATAAATCAAGATGCAATAATGGAGTGGGGAACTTTTGTCCAAAAGATAATCCCAGCAAGTGATTTAACATATCAGATGCTACGAAATCATGTAAGAAAATATGTTATCCTTCTAGTTCTAAGTGGGCACATGAATAGATTAGATTTGTCCGTAAGAAATCTTGAAACAAGATTTCATTGTTCAAGAATCCGAAAAAGAAAAGAAAGGGATCCTGAAAACATGAAACAGTAGTTGGCTTTTCAATGGTAGAAAGGAGTTTGAGAGGAGGTAAGATGATGAGACTTGAAAGAGTTCCTGACAAAATGCACAACCCTCTTAAGGGACCCTCATAGGGAACCACCTTAAAAACTCCAAAAGGCACTCCAATCTCATTTTGACCTTTTACCAAAGAAGGGTCGTATGGCACACACGGAGTTCCATCAATCAATCAAGTAGAATTCCAGAGGGGAAGGCTTGGTATTATTCTGGCCCCCCTTGTACCTGATCCCTCTAGGTTGGGCCTCAAGTACATGGCTTTTGTTGGCTGGCGATGTACCAAGTACAAATTATACAATCATGTACTATTGCCCTCACGTAACAAATCAAATCAAGTAAATAATATCAATTCTTATTCCGTGTCGGTTACAAATTTTTTTATCTTGTACTCCTCAAGGTCTTTGTAATACAAAAGTCCCACTATGAAGGCAGGTGAGACAATGTCTGGATATTGCTAAATAGAATGCAAAGCAAAGTAAGAAGAGAAAAACTTTGAATAAGACGATCGTTTTAGTTTGTGTAAGTTCTGCTTGGGGTGGCGATGATGTTGTATGAGTAGAAGAAAAGTGAGAAAACACATCAAACTAAAATATGTTGTTTTCCAAATTCCAACTATAAGTAGAAAGAAACTAGGATTCCCTGAGCAAGCCCCTGGGCACTTCATTCTGATAGGACTATGTTGTCTTCTGTCATATAAAGTTATGCTTAGTCATTACCACCTCAAAGTATCAAAAGTGTGAATTGACACTAGGACTGCAGGGTGGTAAAGTGTATATCATTCTACAACAGTAATATTGCAATGCAAAACAGAAAGGATAATTATGGTGGGATTCAAACACAAAGAATCAACGGGGAAATAGTGATGCATCTTTATGGTGGCCCCAATTAATCTCATCAGGTATGGGGCCTACCACAGACAAGAATTTCATCATTTACTTCTGTCTGTTGGGTAACTTCCCAGTTGCTCCATCTGCCAGCTTTCGTGAGGGGCAACGTGTTCATCGAATGGAGTGTATTGCTGCAAAGTTAAATCACATACAAAAAAAAGTGAAAAAAAAGAAAGTAGAGTTATCTAAATACTTCAACAACTTATTCTTTAAGGTGTAGGAGAATATTCGTCAGCCTAGTATTTACAGCAGAACATATTATAATTTTGCAGTTTTTACAGCGGAACGTTGATCTTTCAACATGATAAGGCGTTAAAGAAAAAGTACCTCCATCTTAGTCAAAAGCTCTTTGGCATTAGGAGCTGAAAGAACTATACGTCGAGCAACTGGCTTGATGAACCCTTCTTCAACGCCTTTGTCGAATAACGTTAGCAAAGAGTTATAGTATCCATCGACGTTCAGCAAACCAACCTGTCCATGCAAACCAATTTGAATCAAAAGAAAATAATCCACTTCATCTAAGCCTACAGAACAAGAACAGATGAATCACTGGTTTTTTATGGATTCCGAGTTGTGCCCATGTTATCATCTCCAGTAACTCTTCCATCGTTCCATATCCTCCTAAAAGTTCACGAAACAGAAAATCCACTCTATGAGATCAATACTAATTTATCTATAATAGGCTGCGTAGTATGTACATCTTTACCAGGAAGAGCAATAAACGCTTCGGATTCACGAGCCATTTCAGCTTTACGCTCATGCATATCTGCAACGATTTTCACTTCTCCAACGGTTTCACCGGATATCTGTCAATATAACTCATATCCATAGTGCCTTATCATGAACTAGTCGATATTATAGCTAAAGTGGAAACAACAGTTTCTATCATTTTTTTCATTTATCTTCGCAAGATTTAAATTGTCAATCTGTAAAATGTACAAAAAAGGAAAAGAAAAAGCGACCAGCGGATTCCTATGACAGATGAACAGAATGTTGATTAGAGATGACGAAAATCAAAAGCAGTTGCAAATCTACGAAAGATATACCTCAATGGGAACTAGAGCTTTTGGAATTACTCTGCATGTTAAAGCAAAAAACTATCAAATGAAGTTTATGAAATTAACACAAGTCTTTTTTAAGCTCAAGAAGAGATTTAACAGTAGATTTTTTTCAACTTTTACCCAAGAACATGGCAACCGCCGTCATAAACTTTTTGGGAAATCAATCCCATTAGCCCAACGCTTCCGCCCCCATATACCAAGTTTATCTTCCTATTCACCTGCAAACAAAGTTCACAGAATACAAAATCATTCACATAACTAAACAAGCCAACCTCATAAACTAACACAAATTCATAACAACATGAAGACATTCAAAGATCAAAATATAAGAAAAACACAAGAATCCCAATATCAAGCAGTCAAGAATTCACCCAAAAAGTCAATGTTCTGTCAACCATCATTAAGATTTCAATCAAAGAATGAGTCCTTTTTCGAAGAAATTAAGGATGAGAGAAGGAAGAAACCAGTTCATTTCCCAAGTCAATAGCAGCATCGCTGAAGACTTTTCTGTGACCCGGATTACTTCCACAGAATACACAGATTTTCTTGAATTTGCTACTGCCATTTGAATTGCTATCCATTCAAACTCAATCCTCGTCACGCTGAAATTCTTGAAATTTTACTTGTGTATGTATATGCGGTAAAAATGGAAGTTCAAAATGCATTCGAACTTCTCCACTTATATGGATATACTATTTTAATACTTGTATCAGAAACTATTTCAAAAGGCAAAAGATCAGAAATAGAGGAGACAAGAAAAAACAAAGACAAATTTGGGTGTTTATTGATTCAATGAATAAAGCAGTTGAGCCCAAGAAATCAACAGAGTTTTCAGCTTATGTGTGTGTGCTTTCTTTTGCACACTAGTCAATGATCAAAGAAAACATAAGCAGCCCACATACTCTACGTCTGTCGGGCTTTTCAAATTTTGGTTAAAAGCAAATCAAATTCAGAGCTTTTCTGTAATCCCAAATTCCGATTTTTCTTTCAAATTGGTCAGAATAACTATATAAAATGGTTTTTTATACTTACAAGATGATCAAAATTGCCGATATACATATACATAGAATAATGTAAGAGAACTCCATACGTCACCTTATGCAATAGGCCAATAAATAAAAATGGGACTTTAAACACTTTGACATCGACACATAACCCGACAAAATTAACGTTGTCTTTCTTTCTTCTCCTAGCTAGTAGGCCTCAACTTGATGAAGATTAATGGATTTGATGAAGTTAGGTGGGGGAGATTCTTATTTTCTACAACCTTTTCTAATTCACAAATTCAAATATGTATTAATGAATGTATTTAGATTATTTAGATAGTATTTGCAATTGACTCTACAAAGTATTTATATGATTGTGAGTTGTTAAAAGTTCCTTTTGAGTATTGAAAAACTCTATTTATATTGCAAATTTTCTAAAATTAATCAACAATAATCTATAATTTCAAAAGTAATCGAGTAACTCATGAAGTGCTACTATTTCTAATAAGAAATTATATTATGAAATGAAGTAAAAGTAAAGTTGAAATCCAAATAATTTTTATTGAGTGTTTCAAAAATGAATTACTTTTGATTATTATGTTTTTTTTTTAATTTTCAGCAAAAATAAGTGATTATGTATTTACATAATTTTATACAAACATGATTGTAGTCTGGTAGAAATTCGCTTCCTTGCAGTAGACATCATTGATCATTGACATTCTCTTGGAGTACATTGTTTTTGCACCTAAAAAAAGTAAAGGACAAAATAATGAACTATATGAATTTTTGATTAGGTATTAAGACACATTATCAACGGTTCCAATAGAACTCATGTTTATTACATTATAATAATTTCCATAGTCTCATGATTGTGTGTTAATGATTGCATAGCGTGAAGTTCACATGAATTTTTTCATTCTAGTAAAGCTCCTTCTGAATTCAAGTACAACTCATGCAAGTAAAGCTTTAGCATCAGGATTGGTTAAGAATTTTGATAAGGGAAAAAAAAAAAAGAGAATAAGAGAATGATTTTTTGTTTGTTTGTTTAATGAGGAATATGTCAAGGAAAAAAAAAAGTTCAAGAAAAATGTAATTTACTTGGGGAGAAGTCAATTTCTTCACACAATGGTGAAGAAAATAAAGAAAAAACATATTTAAGTGTTTCTTCTTTTCTAATACATTGCAAATTTTCTCTTTTCTTAATATGTTCTTTAAATAATTAAACGAACTTGAAATTTCATATTTCTTTTCTTTTTCTTTTCTTTTCTGTAACATTTCCTTTTTCTCATCAAAATTCTAAGAGAACATTGTTTGCAATGAGTAATGAATAACTTGATATATTCTTTAAAACCCAATATTTATGCTTTTCAAACTTGTAAGATATTCAAATGGGATATTCATCAAGTGATTCAAGTCAATGTTTATGTTCTTTTTCTTTTGATAAATAAGTGAATGTTTATGTTCACTTTCATTGTGATTGTGACTGATGAAAGTTATGCTACAATAATTATAATATGCTTTTCCACTTTGGGTGACGTTAAGGCAGCCCAACTGAGCCCGACCTTTTTTCCACCCAAGATAAAGAAAAGGGCCCATGCATGTCCCACCCAATAAATAGACATTTATACATAAAATCATAAATTAATTTTTCCACGAAAGTAACTAATTTATACCGTCAAAATTTAATGTAATAGCTAAAATAGAGGTGCCAAACCTCTTGGCCTTAGCTTTTCTCTTCACTGGCCTGAATCCAAGCAATTCCTTTCGGGAACAAATTCACAAGAAAAACAGAAAACAAAGAATCACATACAACAATTTTATTCTATCTTAAAAAAAAAAAAGGAATTAAAATCGTTTCTGAAAATCCAAATAATACCAATAATAATAATAATAACCAATTGAAATTGTTTTAGAGTCACCGAAATCTTGGTTTTCCTGTTGTTTTTTCCTTTGTTCACCTCTATCATGGGTAAAAAAATTCCTTTAGGTTGTAAGGATGATCTTGTTATCATATGTCGTGTTATATATTATCTTGGAAAATTTTAAATGATCATTTATCAGTTTAATTATCTGACGCATATATTCTTACAACATTTGCTGCAGTATCATTCCTCTGCGGCGTCTTAGCCCGCAAGACAACGCCGCCGCCAGACACGGTAGAAGACGCCGCGAAAGCAGAAGATAATTCGGATTCCTCCACCAGCGGCGGCGGAGACGCGGCCGCAGCCAAATACGCAATCCCAAATCAGCCATCTACCCACGGAGGCGAAAGCTCGGAGGACGCCGCCGCTGAAATAACGATCGATGACAATCATCAACAACCACTTCCGCCACCGCCCGGTGCCGGACACCACCTGAGAGCCGCTTCTTGCCACCACCAGCACCACAGGTCAAACTCCACTACCTCAAAGCTGCTATCGAGCGTGAGCATGAGGGTACTCGGGCAATCTTCCCGGTGGGAGGAGAAGCCTTGGCACAGAGAAAAGAAATCGAAACAAGAGGATTCGGTGTGGAAGAAGACGATAATATTAGGGGAGAAATGTAAGGTTCCTGACGAAGACGAAGAGGACATTTTGTACGATGAAAAAGGGAACAAAATTTCAACGTACCACCCGAAAAACCACAGTAGTACCTTGTCTTTTTCCCGGCAAAGTTCATGTGTTGGTAAGGATGAATTATCAAGAAAATAGGTAGGAAATACTTCCTATTTTTTATTTTATTTTATACAATACATATGAGTTAGGATTTTAATCTTAGTTGAGGTATTGAATTTTTATAGAGTATTATAATTAAAGAATAAGATTAGTTTTTAGAGAAAAAAATAAAATTTTGATAATATTTATATAAATAAGTCAATAGAATTACAAATGAGTTGAATCAACTTGAAAGTCAAATTATAAGTCAAACCGAATCGTGAATCTAACAACTAATGTTGGACTGTGAGTCTTATAAGTCGAGCTCAATCTAGCTCTATCTTTGTTTTGGACAATCTCAATTTTCAAGGTATTTATATTGAGACTCGATGCTCGTTAGCTTGTATATATTTTCAATAATTTATTTTATATTACTAATATATATAAAACTAGTTCACTATTATATGTATGTGTATATCAGTACGTATTCTCTGAGTTATTGATTTTTTTAATTATTCTGTTACATAAAAAATTTTAAATTCGAGTCCAAACTGATTACATTGACTCAAAGTTCACTTCAAAATTTAAATTTTTCAAATTGTGTTGACCTTGAGCTCGAATTTCGAAGTCAAGTTTTTTAGGTTAAAACATGCAAGGTTTGTCAGTCAAGCTACAGACTAAAGTGGACTAATTTTCTTCAATTTTAATTTGATTGGACTCAGATGAATCCCCAACTTGAAGGCATTGACGCTCCCCCAAGCTAGCTCTCTTTCTCTTAATTTTTCTTTATAAATTTTTTATTGGATAATTTTGTAGTTTTCTATTGGACTCTAAATAAATATATGTCTCCGAATTGTTCTTGAATATTACTTGATTATGAGTGTACTATTTAATAATTAGTTAGACTTGCTTAATTCACGATTCAACAATAACCTCTTTTATATCTTTTTCAGTGAAACAAACCATTTTAGTCTTGTATTGCAATTCATATTTCATTTCTAATTTTATTGCACGAATGTTCGTCACGTGTATGATATCCACATCCTTATATTTTTATAAACAAATATTTAATAAACTTGACATGTATTCAATACAAGGAATATCAAATAAAACACAATTTTAAAATAGAGGATCCTAATAAAAAAAGAAAAAAAAAATAGTATGGCATTAATAGTATGTATTTAGCTAGTCCAAGGAGAGTTCACATGGTACTAGGTCGCGTTTGGATTGGAGTGATGGAGAGTGCTTTAAATCCCTATTCCACATTGATGGAAGTGGTTCACAAGCTAACTTATATAGTGGGATATAAGTATTGCCCAAAATGCAGGTTATTACCCATTAATGAAACGATTCTATCGAAATTTTAGCACATATATGAGATAAGCTTCGTATTTATGAAGAAACAAGCACATTTTCACCTATTTAAGAAAAAAACACTCCTTGTTAAAGAAAACCAAGTGAAAAAGAAACAAAATTCAAGAACTCAAAAGAATGACCAAAATGTCTCTAGTTAACTCATTCTTCTTTTTTCTCGTACTCCTAACCATGTCTCCTCCAATCAACAGTTCAGACAATTATGAAATTATTATTAATCCTATAATCACTAAGGCCCCTCCAGTAGTAATAGTAACAGATACAGTAATACATAAAATTTGCCCTCAAACATATGACCCCAATCTTTGTCGTTACATTCTCAAACAGTTCAAAGGAAAACCCCTCTTTCCAGAACCTCTAGCACGTGTTATTGGGATAGCACAAAACCATGCTCAAAAAACAGCAAAAAAGATTTGGAGCCTTTATGACAGCATAAAAGACAACAAATCTGAACCCAAATTGAGTTATAACAAGTGTCTGAAGAATTACACGAATGTTATGAATCTTCTCAAAGAGGCTTATGGATTCATGCGTACTGGAAAGGCGTCGTCTGTTAAGAATTACAGCTCATTGGCTATGGCTGAAGTTCGTTCTTGTGATGAAGAATTGGCCAAACATCGTTATGAGCCATCTAATCTTTATAAGGATAATAAGGAGTTGAATAAAGTTGGTAGTATTATTTATGCCATTTGTGGTGAACTATCACCTGGGAAATGAGATTGAAGGTTTAGTGGTAATCTCCAAATTAATAATAAGGGGAGAGAGTATTTGATATATATATATATATATAATGAGGTATCCCTTTTTGTAAAACTCCTTAAATTTATACATATCTTAATTAATTGTTTGATGGGCATCAATAACTGTTAAATTTTTTGATGAAAATATTAGCATGAGTCTAACATGAAAAAGGTGCAAAATGAGTAAAATACATTAATATATTATAAAAATCCCAAACAGAACAAGCATTCGCTTTCTTTACCTACATTACACCGACCTAACACCCAATCTTTAACAATAGATCTGATTGCTTGACAGGTCACATGATATTGTTATATGGCTCTAATATAGATGTATTTGGAACAACATAAATATCCCTCTAGCCATAACTAACTAAACTTGATATTTTTTTTTTACTTTCTCACTGAATTTGTTGTAAGCTTTAATTACCTTGTTTAGTTATTCTCTCTCACTTAAAGATTTGGAGGTTATAGCAACAGGCGACTATAACAAATTTAACGATTGTTCCTCTAATAAAGTTGCATTGCCAAACCCAAGAATGAGTTATTACTTGAGATAGGCCCATGAGAAAATCAACTAGCCAATAGTTGACCCCGAAAAGATGATATCAATATTGATGTGCCCTCCCAAGTCCCAACAAACTCATCCCTCATCAAATATAGCTCTTGTTCAAAAGTTGCAATAATGCCCCCAACAAATTTTGCTTCACTTGGTCATCAATACATTTTGCCATGAAATGCACCGTTTCTTACTTCCTTGAAAAACTAGAAAACACTTCTAATAACCAAATAACATATTTAAGAACAAAACAATTTTAAAACATCAAAAGTTCAAGAATGAGAACCCTTTCTCTTCTCACCTCATTTTATTTTCCTCATACTCCTAACATCCACATTAGCACAAACCAATACTATAACAGATGAATTAATCCATGAAATCTGCAACCACACAAGAAACCCTTCCCTTTGTCTGAACAATCTCAAACCTTTAAAAGGCAAAAACCTTTTTCCTAATCCGGTTGCAACCTTAGCCAGCACCTCCATAAACATGGCTCAATCTCGAGCTAACAGGACAGTCGCATTGATGTGGGCCCATTACCGCGGTGTAACACTTCATAAACCTGAATTGAGAATGAAGTATTATGAGTGTTTCTTGAAATATACAGATGTAATGAATCAACTTAAGCAAGCCAAGAAATACATGGTGTCCGGGGCTACAAGATCCGTTAGAAAGCGTGTTGTGGTTGCTGTGAATAGAGTTAATTCTAGTGATGCAGAATTGAAGAAGCCACCTCATGATCAACAATCAGGTATCTTGGAGGCTAATGGCCTCTTTAAAGATCTTTGTAGTGTTATTTTGGCTATTTGTGATAAGGTGCAAAAGTGAAATGAAGTTAGAATAATGTCTCATGTATTAATAGAAGTGATTTCTGGATATCATATAAAATCTCATTATAATTTCTAATGGGAAAATGAAGTTAAAGGTTGGGGAAATAGCACTTTGCCCACAAATTTATTTGTTTTAGGACACTGTTTTTTAAAAATAACTTAAAAGCACTAATTCTTTAACTTTAAGTCGCTCAGTGCCACTTTCCCCAAAATGGATTTTTCGAAGAAAATATACAATCAGAGAAATAAATTTTATATGCCTTACCATGGGACATTATCATTATTTTTGCCTTTTTTTTTATTCAAAAGTTCATTTCTTTGGATGGATCTTTTGAACGTAAAAGAGAAAAATAAAGAGAATGTGCTGTCACAAGAGCTATTTTTTCAATTGCATATTTCAGCTATAAAATCCACTTGGGAGTTATATATGTTAGTTATCTGATGATATATTTCACCTAAAAATCCATTTGAAATATTTTCGATCGTATCCTTTCCCTGAAAAGGTGCTCTTAAGTTATTTATAGAGAGTATTATGCCAAAAACAAATAAATTTGAGGTGGTGAAGTGTCATTTAACCTTAAATATATTTACTAACTAGGTTTCAAAAGAAAAAAAAAAAAAAAAAGAAAAGAAAAGTTAGTGAAAAAACAAAGGGATGTATTCATGGATATATTTAACCATAAATATATATTTACTGGTCACTTTGCCTTTATAAAACACTGGTGAGAACCATAAATATATATTTACTGGTAATTTTGCCTTTATAAACACCGTTTCTCACCACTACCTAGATCATTTTTATCAGAACAAAACCTCTAGAAATGAGTACACTTTCACTTCCTATTTCATTCTTCATGTTTCTCATTCTCCTAACATCTTCAAACACATTATCACAGTTACAAAATGTAAGATTAGTAACAGAACAACTCATCTATAAAATCTGCTCAAATACAAGAAACCCTTCTCTTTGTCTGAACAGCCTGAAACCCTTAAAAAGCATGAGCCTCATGCCAAATTCCATTACTGCCCTCGGCCTCAACTCCATGAACATGGCTCTACATCAAGCTAAAACAACAGCTGACTTGATCTGGCAACGTTATCGTGATACAGACATTGATAAATATAAAACAAGATTAAGGTATCATATATGTTTCATGATATATACGTTGGATGTAATGAATCAGTTAACCAAAGCTAAAGAAAATATGTTGGCGGGGGCTGCAAAATCTATTAAAAAATGCATTTCTGTTGCTGTTAAAAGAGTTAATTCTTGCAACAAAGGACTTATGAAACAACCTCGTGAACAATCAGGAGTGGTTATGGAGGCTAATGGTGTATTCAAAGATGTTTGTAGTATTGTTTTGGCATTTGTGATAAAGTGCCAAAGTGAATGGAAGAAATGCGTATCATGCAACATTGTTGAATTCAAGAGATCATTAATCATAGATGGAAACTTACCTGATAGTTGTAATTTGATGTGATTCTAATTACCATATGCCCCATAAGGCAACAAATAAGCGCGCTTGCAAGCCCATGAACCAATCAGGCCATCCGCATAACATAAGCCTAACACAATTCAAGATATTCAGAAAGATCATTGCCACACAAATGGTCCACATGCCGCCATCTAGAGATCATTATCACCTCGTGTACGACCTTATCTCAACCCTTGAATGCTCTTCCACTTGACATTATCACATTTATCATGCTACAAGTATGCAACCTCCGAATACAATTGCGTCGTACAACCATACCTATCATCTATAATTGTCTCGGGACCAGTACTATAATAAGACAGAGACGTGCTTCAGCACACCAAACTTTAGGAATGAGTACTTATAGTAGTGATATCATTAGAAATAGATTATGCAATCTAAATATTCTTCCTAGTATTTAGTTTTACTTTTTCTATATTACTATTTATGACCATTTATAGTGTTTAACCTCTTTGTAACTTTTTTTTAGAGCAAATTACCTTATAAATAGACTGTAGTTCGAGAATTCACAATCGAGTGTGGTTTTGGATGTTGGATATACCCATATTATGTGGTCCGTATATCCGGTCCATGATTTGGATGATTATGGGCCCAAAACCAATCCATTATACCCACTAAGCCCATTAGGTTAAGTGTCTTGATGGAAGACACTACAACTATATATATGTGTGTTAAGGTCCCTAAAACCCTAGAAGAGACTACACTACAATTTTGTACACCATCAATATTGCTTCTAGTGGGTTTAGAAGCACTTTAACAACAAATTGCAGAAAAGAGTCCCTTCAACCGGTAGAATTCAAGAAACATCAATGGCGGGAGGTAAATTCGATTAAAATTTTCTGCTGCGATTATTATGGCATATATGATGATTATTAAATATGCTAACATTGGAGGCTAATGGTGTGTTCAAAGATCTTTGTAATATTATATTGGCTATTTGTAATTAAGTGTCAAAAGTGAATGGAAGAATTAATTGTGCATAATGTAACATTGATGGATTCTACAGATAATAAATAATCGATGAAACTTAATTGATGGTAGTAATTTGCTGCGGGCCTAATTACAATAGTCCATATAGCCTATAAAACAACAATTAAGCCTGCTCAAAAGTACATGAATCAATCCGTAGCACCATAATAAATATTACTCGTTATTAATAAAAGATACTATTACTATAATATTATTATTAATAATAGAATTAATATTTAAAATATAAAAATAAAATTAAATATTCGCGAATTTAGTAATCTTTAGTTTAATAAAGAGTTTCAGCTTAACAATTTTAAGTTAAATTTGATTTTATTAAAATCGATTCAATACATTTAAGGGATAATTACCTCTACACCCCCTGAGGTTTGGTATAATTACCATTACACCCCATGAGGTTTGGTTAATTATCATTACACTCTCTACTATATAGTTCAGCTATTAGATAGTTACAATTACACCCCCTAAACGTATGCGTGTATTACAATACACTCCCTTAACTTATGCATATATTACAATTACACCATCTTATCTAGGGGGTCTACTTGTAATGTTCAAGATTTTCAGGGGTGTAATGTTAACTATTCAAACCTCAGGGGGTGTAATGGTAATTATACCAAACCCCAGGGGGTGTTGAGGTAATTATCCCTACATTTAAATAAGACCTTGTCTATGTTAGGAATCACGATCCGAAAGAACTTCTACTTGAGGTATATTTCTTTCGGATTCCTACGTCTCTACAATCGACATCCCTCGTAAAATTGCCGCTTTCATCACTATGTTCTTCGAAAATTTTCCAGTCCAATGAATCTAAAGGCGCCATCAGAGAAACGAGGAAACAGGAGTATATAAACAATTTTGTAACTATTGATGTTTTAGTGGAAATATTTGATTTCTCGACTGGCAGTCTTTTGACTATTCAATCTTTAATTTGAAGAAAATCTTGTGAATGTATGGCGGTTGAGTTTCAATTGTGAGGGCGGCTGTTTTTATTCTCTTCAGAATTTGATGTATCTTGCTTCCGCTGAAGAGGGCGATTGGCTTGTGAACATAGGGTTTGTTCTCAGCCCATTTGTTTTGCCTATTGAGCGGATATTGTTTTCTTTCTGCATCCGAAGACATATTTGGATTAAGGAATTTTACCAATTGCAGAGTGGATGACAAGTTTTTTGTTGCATAATTGAAATTGACTGAAAATTTTGAGTTTTGAAAATATAAGAATTTCAGAAAATGGATTCTTCACAAGGATCTACGCTGCAATCAAATGTGACTAGGTTTACGGATGGGTCTTCTCCCAGTACAGAGGCCAAATATGTTGATAATGTTCCCGTCTATGTTAAGGAGTTGATTGCTGGAGGTGCCGCCGGTGCGTTTGCTAAAACTGCAGTTGCTCCTTTGGAACGAATAAAAATTCTTTTGCAGGTGATTAATGTAATCTGTTCTTAGTTTTTTGTATTAAGATATATTCAAATGAACTGATGATTTTCTTGTTGATTTGGAATGGTTAGCACTTGGTTATTAGTAATCTCTATAAGTTATTAATTTGATTTCTTGGTACTTTGCTCTTCTAGACTAGAAATCAAGGCTTCCATTCTTTAGGGATCTGTCAATCATTAAAGAAGTTATTGAAGCATGAAGGCGTTGCAGGATTTTATAAGTAAGTTTGACACCATTTTTCTCCCTTGGTGATTAAGATTTGTCAGAATACTGATGTGGATTATTCTTTTGATGATTCAGAGGGAATGGAGCTAGTGTACTTAGAATTGTTCCATATGCGGCATTGCACTTCATGGCCTATGAGAGGTACAGGTTATGGATCTTGGATAACTACTCTGGCTTAGGAACAGGGCCTGTTGTCGATCTTTTAGCTGGTTCTGCTGCTGGAGGGACTGCAGTTTTATTTACTTATCCCTTAGATTTGGCTCGTACGAAACTTGCTTATCAGGTAATAGGTATTTGAAAATGTTTCAGCACTCAATTTTGCATGATGACATAATATTGATCTTGCAGTTAATTAATCGACTTCCTTCTCTTAGACCTTAGACACAAGAGGAACCGTGCTGCAAGGGACAAGACAAATTAATGCTTCTCCTGCTTACAGCGGAATAAGAAATGTGATAGAGAGAGTATACATAGAGGGCGGTGTCCGCTCACTCTATCGAGGCATAGGTATGTGCCAGTACTGGAGTAATTTCATGCTCGTACAATATTTAATTATCTTCGTACCCCATTGATCATAATAATGTCTACAAAAGTGTATTTATAAGGTACCTAACTTTCTATCAGATTCCCCTCTTTGTTAGCTAGAATGATCTTCCAAAGCTTGAAGTTAGTCATTTGTTTTACACATAATGTTTAACTTCATGATCATGATTTACAAATGTCATGTTGGGATCAAAATTGTTGAGCAAAAATGTGTCTCATACAGGTCCAACACTAATTGGTATTCTTCCCTATGCTGGACTGAAGTTTTACATCTACGAGGAGCTTAAGAGGCACGTTCCTGAAGAGCACCAGAGGTCCATCTTACTGCGACTATCTTGTGGAGCTCTGGCTGGTTTATTTGGGCAGACGTTAACATATCCTTTGGATGTTGTCAGGAGGCAGATGCAGGTATTGCATTACTCTTTACTACTTATGGTTTCTCATATAGTATATGAAATGGTTTTCCTGTTGTATATAACCAATATTGTAGCCACCCTATAGTACTCTGTTTCTGCATGTTCATTAGGAATCTTTCGGAATCAAATTTTATCTTATTATAGCACATTTTAGGTTAGGATTTTATCGTTCAGATTACTAATTATAAGCTTTTCAGGTTGAGCATCTTTTACCTTCATCACAAGGTGGTGTCAGATACAGAAACACCTTGGACGGGCTTGTTTCCATTGTTAGCACTCAAGGTTGGAGGCAATTGTTTGCTGGCCTTAGCATTAACTATATAAAGGTAATTCCTATATTAAGTTATTTCGTGCTGTCTTTGGAGAACCACCACTTCACATATTTACGACTAAGAAATTCAATTATACTTAAAGTGCTGATGCGATTGTATGTTTAAAGAAGCTATTTGATCTCTCTTGCAGATTGTTCCCTCTGTAGCAATTGGTTTCATGGCATATGACACAATGAAGACCTGGCTGGGAATACCTCCTCGACAAAAATCGAAAGCCATATCTACTTCATAAACATGCCTCTATTACTTTGAATTTTCAAACTATCGTGAAGGGAAAAGGAAGCAATGGATCCATGGATTTGGTGTACATCAATACAATTTGCCATTATATTAACTTTTTTCACATATCTCAAAGAGGGAAACAATCACCTTTTAACAGCAGTTCTCATGCAACTTTTGCCTTTGTAAACCAAACCAACAATCAAAATCAAAACCGAAAAGCACAGGGACTGATGACCATTCCCTCCTCCAGTTTATTCTTGATTTACATCACACTTAATCACATGCTCGCTCGCAACCTTCACATCTGCAAAGCCCAATGCAATAATAACAGACGATCTGATCCATATTCCATAAGATCTACAGCCACACGAGGAACCCTTCTCTTTGTCTGCGAACCCCAACACCCTTAAAAGGCACTAACCTTCTTCCAAAATCCATCGCAGCCCATTGCTCTGGCTCAGACCCAAGCCCGCAAGACACACCAAACGATATGGGCCCTTCATGAGAAAATGAAGGACAGCACAGGAAGAACACATTTGATTCAACAAAAGCAAAGATACCATAAATGTCATGTCAAATTTTCAGATATTAGCAGGAGATTAACCGATGCAAGAGGGTAAGACAAAATCTATTAAACAATACACATCCATGGCCATGAACCAGGCTGGTTCCCGCCACGTGATATGGGGACTTTTCGAGGTGTTTGTAGTATCATTTGGGCCATTTGTGATGAAGTTGCACGTAGTTTCGGGTTCTATATGGGTGTTGATCTGGGGCTTTGATCAGATGAATCAATAACAAAAGTACAATATTTTCAACAAAAATTAAACAGTGATGTCAATAATGATATATATTAAGTGATAATGTTTTTTATTTTGTTAAGATGATATTTTTAATGTGAGAATAATTTTTGCTTATGACCACTACATAACTAACAAAAACTAGTTGAATTGTTGACAATTAGTACTCATACATGTATAGTGACAAACAAAATCATCAAAAGTAATATTTCAAATTGTCGCTACGGATATTTAGTGACAAATATATAGTGACAACACGATGATAACAAAAATCGTAACTATAATTTGTGAGAAGATTTTTATTATGATTAAAATGTCATTATACGTATAACGAAATTGTCAATGACTTTCCATCATAAAATGACAAATTTTATGGTACCACTTAATGTACTTTGCACTAATTTCCTTTTTCCTCGTAACCGAGTCAATGTATGAGTTGTGCATTGGATTTTTTTTATGTTCTTCATTTAGCATTCACATGTGGTCTTACACTGTGACATAAAATTAAAAATTCTTGTTATTTTTTTCCGTGTGGATTGGTATTAGTGTTAATTTGACCAACTCAATAGATTTCTTAGAAGTTACATATGTTATATATGAATAAGTGTAAATTACGTGCCAATTTGACTTAAAGTCGAGTCCTTCACATTACGTGGTTCGACCGATGGGACCCACTTTGATTTTGATGTGCACCTAAAATTTTAAGCATCACCAACTTTTGTGAAGGAAATTATTATTTTAATTGTAATTTACAACTTGCGATAATGAGGTAAACTTTTGCGTATAACTCATGCATATGACATATGGTCTACATTTGTTATTACCCTAAAATATAAGACTAGGGTCACGTGGGCATGGGCCTCTTCTCTTCTATCATTTTCAGCTGAAGAGAGTTAACTTCCATCAACTTCACTGTCTTCCACCTTATAAATTATATAATTGTGCCTCCTTTATCTCCTCTATTATTGAGATATATATATATATATATAGTCCTTGTTGTACGTAAAAGAGTTCAATGTTAAACAGATATTCTTACGAGTTGAAATTCAGTTCATCACTAAAAATTGGGACATCAGCTAAGAGTCTAAGACCAATTTGTAATTGACGCTAAAAATCTATAACTTTTGTTATAAGATTGACCACAACCAATTTGAAGCAGATACTCTCGTAACTATTGAAATTTTTTTTTTTTTTTGAATTAACTATTTATTCTTTGTTTTGTTTGCTATTTTGAAAAATTACGTTCTACAAAAAATTTATAGCCATAATTTTAACATAGCAAAAACCCTTCCTTTTGTTAGTGATTGAAGCAAAATTACCGTGGGTAAACTATAGGGGAGATCAAATGCATTGATTATATTATTCGATTGAATTTTTGGTAGAATGTTCTGATTTGTTCAAAGTTGAAATTTTGTGTTCCAAGAATAAATTTTTCCTCGTCTAGATTTTATATTTTTCGTGTAATAAGAAAAAGTGACTCATAATTTTTTATTTGAGAAACGACGAACACATAAGTCTTTGAAAAGATCAAATAAGACAGAAGCATTATTTAGCCAAGTTGTGCACGTACGATTGATACATCATACTTTTCATTTAAAGATTATTTCATTATAATTATAATTAATTGTCTTAAGTTAATGGTATAACAAAGGAAAATCAATGCGTGTTAGAACGGCAAAACTAATATCGATGTCCACCAATAGGTGCACATAGTAACCACATTTACACACACATGCATGACTTCTGTGGAGTAGAGCAAAAACCCATGATTTTTTTAAAATTAGGATTTGATCCTATATCTTGCCTACTAAAAATTGAATGTTGTAATTATCCAATTTTATTTACATTTAGCTTGACTTTCGGAGCATAGGACACAATTTAACGTAATCGCGGGTGCGGCACGTCGGAATATGCCCAATTTGGGTGTTTTACTTTACTAGCGAAATTGGCTCTTGACTTGTATAAGTATGCGCTGACTTTGATCATGATGGCACATTTTCTACTCCGAAATAAATAAAGAGATAATTAGATTAGCACTCCTTAAGATTAGGTATAATTATCAAAATATTTCTTAAAATTTGGATACAATCATTACATTTTCTGAAAATTGCATAATTAACCTTCTACTCCTTGAAAATCATTAAGATTACAAGCATACCTTTTGGATAAGGGGTGTAATTGTAATTTTGTATCAGCTTAGAAGATGTAATTATAATATATACATATGTTCATGGGGTATAATTGTAATGATGCATTAGTTGAACTATACAATAGGAGGCATAATGGTAATTATCCAAATTTCAAAAAGTGTTTTGGTAATTATGACAAACTTCAGGGAATATAGAGATAATTATCCAATAAAAAAATGAAGTAGCATGACAAGGATGAAAATACTTTATTTGTCCCTCTATATAAGAAAAAATAAAAGGGCCTCTTCCTTTTTCTTTTAATGAAAATATATTATTTGTCCATTTATATAAGAATTGTAAAGCCTCCTCCCGATATATTATTTGTTTTTTCGTTATATATTTTCAATCGTAGCTCGAAAAAAAACGAGAAATTGTATATGTAGAAGACCTTAAAAAATTTTACATTTCCAATCGTAGCTAATAAAAAATACGAGAAATTGTATATGTAGAAGACCTTAAAAAAACTAAGTCCACCACAAGAATTCTGGCAGTCACGGTATGGGACATAGCTTGAATATCTTTTAGTGCCACTTTTAGTGAAAAATCAAATCACGAGGTAGTTTTCTTCCCTGCTTCTTCCAGTCTTTGTTTTCAACAGCCTTCAATTTACCTTCCTTTGAACTTCAATGAAGGTTCATATCCAAAATTTTCCACACTCTTTTGGTGGTTAGTTGGAATTTCTGTTTTCTACCCTCTCGCTTTTTGTTGCCTATTTTGAATTCACTTTCTTGCAGCTGACTTTGAAGTTAGATACTTCTTCAAACCACTCATATATATATACACAATGGGTTCAGCCACTTGTTCTATACAAGTACAGAGTGGTTGGTTTTGTACTTGTGTTCATTTATTTCTCGAGTTGAACTTCTTGCCAATAATTAGAACTTTACAGCAAAAAATATCTCCAAAGGTGAGCTTTCTTGCTTTAAATGCATAACCTTTCTTGTCTTAAATTTCTTGATTTCAGTTAAATATCACTGAAATAGTTGCTGCTCTGTTCTTGTTTTCTTGTTTTCTTGTGTATTTGTGATTCAAGAATTGTATGATTAAAGGGCTTTAATTTGTTTGAAGGTTTCTTGCTGCTGATACCAAATGGGTTTATCACTTTCATTATATTTATCAGCATGGAGTCAAACGTTAAGGCGCAAGATTTTTAATTTAACGGACAACATTGAAACAACAATTGCAAGATCGATGAGCTTTGGAAGTAAAGAAGGAGATGCGATTTTAAGAACATTTAGTTTCAACAAGAATGATTCAGACAATCTTAACAACCTCGAGGAGTCCAAGCCCGAAAAGCAAATGCTAAGAACTCTTGTGCCTATACAAGGATTGGTCATAAACAAGAAGAATGAGAATTCGCAATCTTTTAACCATGACACAGTTAATGAGTTGAAGCCCGCGTTTACTTCTCCAAGAACTATAAGCGAGCTCGATGATGCGGCGACTAAGCTGCAAAAAGTGTACAAGAGTTATAGAACACGAAGAAATCTTGCAGATTGCGCAGTTGTGGTTGAAGAACTCTGGTTTGTTTGTCTTGTTATATGGTTTGATTATCTCATAAATTTAGCCCGTTTTGATGGTTTGATTAATTTATTGTTCATTTTTTCTTTCCCTTTGATGGGCTGTAGGTGGAAAACACTTGATCTGGCAGATTTAGACAGAAACTCGATATCGTTCTTCACAAATAGCGAACAGGAAACTGCTGCATCACGGTGGGGTCGTGCAAGGAGAAGGGCTGCGAAGGTATGTTGAATTGGACATTATAATGTTTGGTGTCTTAAGGGATACAACCTCAAAGAATTAACATGGTTTCTAATGTTCTTACAGGTTGGCAAGGGTCTGCTCAAGGATGAGAAAGCTCAGAAGCTAGCTCTCCATCATTGGCTTGAAGCTGTAAGCTCTCCTCTCATGTTGTCTTGTTGATATAATGTAACCATTTGAGTAGATTATGATGCGGTTGAACTCCGATCAAATGGGTTGAGTCAAGAATTTCTCTTTTCTGATTGCAATGAAATGAACAAAAGATGACTCTCTGACCTACAAACATGAACAATTAATCCGTTTTTAGGCGTCGGGCTTGTTCCTTGTGACAATCCTCCAACTGTCAAGCCAGCTCGAAGTATTGGTTTTTCGGATTAAATACAAATAATTAGTTGCCAAACACTTCAAAATATGACAGATGATATTGATAATTACCATATTTTTTTGACAGATTGATCCTCGTCATCGCTATGGACGCAACTTACACTTCTACTACGATGTTTGGTTCGAAAGGAAAAGTTACCAACCTTTCTTCTATTGGTAATACTTTTCTCATCTCAAAAGCTAAAAAACAAAGTATGCTCTAGCCTTTATATCCTTATTAATCCTATAATTTTTGCCATGTTTTCTTCTTGAAGGCTGGACATTGGTGATGGGAAGGAAGTAAACCTTCCAAGTTGTCCTAGAGTCGACCTCCAATGCCAATGCATCCAATATCTTGGACCCGTAAGCACTATTCCTACAAAATTCCTTTTATATATCTCTGCAAGTATCTAACCTTATGGCTCTTTTTCGAATCATAGAAAGAAAGGGAATCATATGAAGTGATTGTGGAAGAAGGGAAATTAGCGTACAAACAAAGTGGGATGTTATTGCACACAGATGAGAGTTGTAAGTGGATTTTTGTCCTAAGCACATCAAGATCTTTGTATGTGGGACGGAAGAGAAAAGGCGTTTTTCAGCACTCCAGTTTTCTATCCGGCGGGGTTACGACTGCAGCTGGCAGACTCACCGCTCGTAATGGTATTCTTGAGGTACAACAAGAACATTTAGATTGGGATATATGTGCAGATTTGTTCTTGATTTCTTCTTCCTCAAGAGTGATCATTCGTTTTTGCTGTTGTTTGTTTTGCAGGCAATATGGCCTTATAGTGGTCATTATCTTCCTACGGAAGATAATTTTAAGGAATTTATTTATTTTCTTGAGGAGAACCATGTGGACATGACCAATGTCAAGGTAAGGGGTTAGGTACTTGTTCGGATATTTTAATTATGGGTAAATGGCACTAATTCTCACTCAGAACTTATTAGTTTCAGCTAACTTAATGTCATTCGAACACTTGACCTTTTCAACTTATGTTGTTGGAGCACTTAGTCCTCCGAGTGGATTTTCAATTGAAATATATATTTTGAAATTACCTTCACGTGAATTTTCAGAGAAAACTAGCATGTAGCTCCCAAATGAATTTTCAGGCTTAATATGTAGTCAAAGAATTTACATGTGACTTTATTATGTCTTATTAAATGATATTCTCATCATTTTTTTTTTTTATCCATTCAAAAAATTCATCTGAATTTTTAACTTGAAGACAAAAACATAATGAGATTGTTATTTGGTAAGGTACGTAAAAGTCATACGATAATCTTTCGATTCATATTTCTATGAAAAATCCCAAATCAGGGAACAAAGTGCTCTAGTTATGTTTTGAAGTGTAACATGTTGAAACTAATAAAGTTGAAGGAGTGAAGTGTCGTTTCCCCCATTATCCACTCCACGCATTTTGACAAAATACTACTTATTTTTCACAGAGATGTTCAATAGACGATGATTCACCACCCCTCGAAGCCATGGTTGAGGAATCTTATCCACAAACTGCAACAATGACAATGATGACGACAACAACAACAGACAGCGTTGAATTCACAGAGCCTGCAAGAAGCCACGTAAAAGCAAGCATCAGTACGGCAATCAACACAGCCAATATAAACGCACCCAAACTAGACTTGACCAAGACTTTGTCATGCAAGTGGGCTAGTGGAGTTGGCCCTAGGATCGGGTGCGTTAGGGACTACCCGATGGAGCTTCAATCTCAGGCAATGGAGAAAGTTAGCCTATCCCCTACGCCTACGGTTAGCCCTTCGCCGCGCTACTCCAAGGATAATACTCCGATCCCGTCGCCTCGGCCCAACCGGAAGGTTCGGGTGTCTCCGAGGCTTTCAAATATGGGGCTTCCTACTCCGAGCCCAAGACGGTCTCCTTCTGCTGTCGTTAATTGAGTTCTTAGTCCTAATCATTAGGCTAATAGCTTGTTCGCTTACGTGATTAGCTTATTTTAAAACGTTAATTGTAATTTGATTTTCATGAATTCTTTGTAATTCCAAATCTTGAATAAATTATTTTATATTTCTTCGGTAGGGAGAATAAGTAATTTCCAGTGAAATAATTACTCCAATCTAAATTATATATAAAGTGTGATGGCCAAAGGTAATTATTTTTTGTGATATGTCTTTATATAACATACCTACAATACTCTTTAATATTAATTTAACTTAATCTCTCACAATATAATAATAATAAAAAAATCATTAGCTCACTGATTTATTTGTTTATATTAAATTATGTGTATATTTATATTAAATCTATTGATCATATTCTAATTATTTAACAAACATAAATCAAGTTGCATTATATCTTAGGGTAAATTGCATAAAATCGCCATGTGAAATCACAAATTAACACATAAAACTTCGTGTAATTAAAAATGTCTCAAGCGACCCTCGTGTTTTTGAAAAGTAACTATACTTGCTCCAAACACACTTTTATTAAAAATTTATGTTGAAATAACAAAAACGCCCTGACCTTCAAACAACACTTCAAGCAACAACAATTTTCTTTAAGTCTGAATATTTCTTTCATGACCTACCGAAGTAAGGTTTGCAATCTAAGGAAGACAAACACAAAATTACTTCTTTAACAAGCAAGATAATACAGCAAAGCCAGGGCGTAGGGGGTTATGTGCCATTGTTTAATTTCAAAGGGTCTTTTTTGCTTTGATTTTCACCGGTTCGCACATATTGAATAAAAGAAGGAAGAGCTCATTTTTTACTTTTTCTATTTAGGGGGCAAAAGAATCATTTCTAGCCTTGAAACCCAATCATAATCTCACAAAGGAGCATGTTAAATGCACGCACCAAAATTAGGTGAATGGTGCTTAATTTTTTTTTTAAAAACATGAAGGTGGTTTGAGACATTTTCAATTACACAAAGGTTTATATATTAATTCACAATTTCACAGGGAGATTTTATGCAATTTACCCTTATATCTTTAATATACATGAAATTTGTGTTAATGATTTTGTGCACACGTACGCATCGAGTATACAGTAAATGCTTTGTATATTTTATTTGTGTCCTACCATTTATTATTTTCTGCTGCAATTTTTTTTAGAGAAAATTGTTTTGCGAAAATGAATTTGAACTTTTTATTTTACATTTCAAGTTGCTTGCTTAGTAGGGGTGCATTTTGGAGAAATCCTTTATTTATATCTCCAAAAACTTGCTCCATGTTTATTTGTTTTTTCGTCAGACCAAAAGCATTCTACCAAAATGCAAATAAATACACTAAATTCTCCATGATATAAATAAGTTTTCTTTTTTTTTTTCTCCAAAAGACTTTATCATTAGTTGCAAATTCTCATTCCAAGCCACATTGCGTCGTCGAGCTTTACAGTTTGGCAATGCTGTCTGGAAACTGATACCAATGATTCAAGTCCAGTAAAGTAAGATTTACCAGATTAGTTATTACATTTTGTTAAAACATCATAAAAATATTGCAATAATAATGTGAGTAAATAGACCAAGAATTTGCACATGTTGACCATTTAAATACAATACAATTTGGTAACGGGGCTGTGGGTGCGTATTTTAACATACCAGTTGCTGCTGCAGGCATTTCATTAATAATTAATAAATAATAATAATAACAGTTGTGCCTGCAGAATGCAGTGTCAAAGATAGACTGTCGGTACATTCTAAACCAGTAATTGTCGGTCAAACCTCGATTCCCAGCTCCGTTCTAATACTCAAGGTAACAAAACCTATGCATTTTTTTTTTGGGGTAAATTTGTATTTCATTTTCTTTTTTATATTATTAATTAATATTTAGAATAAAATAACAAATTAGTTTGCGATGCTTATAAATTAGTAGGACCGACCTATAATGATCGAGCATATTGACTGATGATATTAAGTTTGTCTCATATTGAAAGAATCGAAAGTATTAAGATAATTTATAAGTTATTCCCTCTTTAATTTCTGACCCTTCGAAGTGCTTTTTTAGGACAAAATCTCCTATCATGAGTGTCGGCAAGACAATTTCTTGAAACGGTTATTGGGCATCATTGTTTGACGCTCTATGTCAGAACCAAGGGCCATGTGCCTTCTTCCGAGCCCCTCAATCAAGGGGCTTATAATAATACTAAATTTGTCCTACATCGGAAGAGTCAATGGCCTCGGAATAGTTTATAAGTCATTTCTTTTCCGTACTCTTTGAGGCGCCTTTGGAAGACAAAAGGAACAATTCCTCAAAGTGGTTGAACTTTACATGTCAGATAATAAATTTGGACATCATCATTGACAAAATCATATAAAATTAGAAAAGAAATTGAAATTGAAAATTTGATAAAAGAAAAAGTTAAATTATCTTCAAATAAGGGAAGACAGAGAAATTACAAATAGGACTATAGATTCGGAAACTTAGTAGAAAATGAGAAAAAAGGGGGTAAAGACAAAAAAGTGAGTAGAAGTTTTGAACCCCGATGGATGCACAAATTTCACTGTTCAATATTTAGATAGTGATTAATTCAGTTCAAATGTGTCCAATAAACAATTAACTTCATTGCATGGAAAGAATAACACAAATGCCCCACCAATCAACTTGTTCGTTTGTTTTTATTATTGTGTTATGTATTGGTACTTGTTCAATAATTTTTAAATTATAGCTTCATATTATTGTCTTGTCCTAAGTACATTAGTTTTAGACTTTCAGCAAGGGCGGCTTCAATAAGTAAAACTAGTTTCGCCAAGGCCACTTTAATAGTTACAATCTTTTATTTTAATTTATGTTTTTCTTAATAAATATTATTATTCATATTTCATATTCTATTCTATTACGTAAATGCATGTTAAATATGTTGTGTAGTTCTCTCATCTATCAATATCAATTAGTGGATCTTAGCAGATCTTAGCGTATCGACAACTATTTAAAAGCATGATTTTGTAGAAATGTACAAATAAATAGAAAATTGGATGGTATTAATTACTTTTTTAAAGCTTTAGAGTTGATTTTTTTTCTAGAATAACAAAAATAACTCTTCACTATTTATGTGAAATACAGTATTTTGAGTTGAGTTCCTGTCATGTCATTCACTTATATTGAACTTGAATTTTGTTATGGCGTTACATAACAATATCATACTATCGCTCAAAAAAATAATCCTATCATATTATTTTGCAACAAGTCATAGTCTACTTTTGTGTGTACATATATGTATATTCAAGAAAATAGAGTGTAAGAAAATTCTAACTATTTTACACTTATTTTCGACATCAACTTTTATTAATCTTTGAAAATCATTTCAAAATAATGTTTGACACGATATTCAATTGCTCTGAGGTATAATTGACTCCGCAAAGAGGTCCCCAAATTTGATAGTGAAATGCCCATCATCTTTATTGTTGACTCTATTATATATGTAAAGCTTTGAAGGGTTAAAACTTTTATGCACTTTTACTGTGTGTTGTCGATTATACAAACTCCTAAAAAATGAAGCCATTAATGAATGAATGAAGGATGAATTCTTACATCCAATGCATGTCCATCATAATTAATTGCTTCATATGATGGAAATGTCTAGCCATAGAGGCCACATCACGCAGACATATTATTTGAATTATGTGGAATATTTTATATCATAAATATTCTAAATTTTTTATAAATACTCCAATCACAGAATGTATTTTTTAAATAATTAGTATCTTTGATAACTTCTTGGTTATGATTCGGTTTTCACCATTGCTTCTTTTCTACTTCGTTATAACTTGAAGGATTTTTTTTTTCTTTTGTGTTATTTAATGCTATTAAATCTATGAATATTTTTCTTTTATGTATATATGATTTATTGATTGAATGTAATTGTTTCTTTTAAAAATTAATTAATATCATCACCTTCTGTTTGGATTGCAATCTATCATGAACTTGTCCATTACAAACTCTCGTTACTTTTGATAGTTATTATAATTCATACAAGCATTACTTTTGATTTAGAATTATTTTTAGTGCTTGATAGTGATAGCTATCTCCCTAAATGATGCGTATTCACATTGTTCAAAATTTAAGCCCATAGTTCACTGAAATCGTAACTCACGTCATCAGTTTATTCAATATTGTCAATCTAAGCATGGTTCCGCAATTTACTTATTGTACACAAGTTAAATACATTTTACTCCCTTATATTATTACAAAAGGGAAGATTAGCATCTATATTTTTCTAATTGTAAGATACCCTCCTATATTAAAGTTAAACAAATTCTGTAGTTAAAAAATATCCCCCTATAACCTAGCAATAAGGGCTTGATGACCTGGTTATTTCAAAATACAAGAAGGTATATTGCAATTAAAAAATACAAGGGGATAATTTTCTCTTTCGCTATAATACAATGAGGTACAATGTATTTTTTCCTATTTTACAGCATATCAAACACTGCACCAACATCTTTAAACAAACATTTTCACGTATCAGAGCGCAAAAAAAATTAAAAATATAACTTTTCATTTACTTTATGAAAAAGTGACCTTAGACATCATTACCTTGGCAAATTTGAACAGCCTTTACAATATCTATGTATGTATATATACACGAAAACAGAGGCAATTATCCCCACCCCCACACAGGGATCCAAGGCAAATGTTGTGGTTTTGTCTTCAAAAACAGATAGATCTTCTTCATCTCCACTTTCAGTGATTTCTTTGTCTCTTTACATTTGGTCATATAATCTTATTTATTTGTACCTTTTCATGCTCCAAACCAAACGGGTCGTGCCTTTTTATGATCCACACAACACAAATGTATATCCAATTATTTTGTCCAGATTGCCATTTTCGTAATTACTCTGAAAATGCGTGGCCATTTCGTCTCGCGACTCTCGAGCGGGAATAACCATAAGTTTATCTTTTGAATTTCAAAATATCAAAACTTCAAACCCAACGGTTCATTCACTCATCGGACAAAACAAAACAAACAAAACCCGAAAAAACACACGCAGTACACAGAGTTGTGCACAGTAACCACCCACTCACCAAGTACTCTACCCCCTACCCCACTACACACACTAATTAATTTAACAAATTTGTTTAATTTGTTTATACATTTTAATTAATTAAAAGGTTTTACTAGGGGCATTTTAGTCATTCGAGATTTTACCAGAAAAACAAAATCTGAAACGAGAAATATTGTTAAATATATTAATGTAACTGTGGTTTTATTTATTTAAAAATATATAAAAAAGAATCTCCTTTTATTCAAAACAAGAATCATACAAGGGAAAATATAGACTTACTAGTATTTATTTTCTTGGCAAGACCATAATGACTAATTCATAATGTTTTGAATTCTGAAAAAAGTCTTAAAAGGGCTGTCTCTGAACACCCCCACCCTTACTCTATGTTCCATAAATGCCCATGTTTAAGTTTTTCTTCTTTTCAAAGAGAAACAGCTATTTTTTACAGCTCTAATTAAAAGCTCTGTTTCTCTCTCTGTATAAGTGTTGCCCATCAGTTCTTCCTCCTTTTTATTTTCTTCCTTTGAGAAGATTCCTTGACAAGTGAAGTTTGTTATTCAAAGGGACTTTTCTGGAATGGGGAATTCAAGCAAATGGATTAAAGCATTGATAGGAGTCAAGAAATCTGATAAAGATGACAATGAAAGCTTAAATACTCCATCAAAAAAGGTTCAATCTTTACAATTCTTGGCTACATTTATTATTCAGTTGTTGGCATACCATTTATTTTTCTACTTTCATGAAGTTTACATCATTTTTTTACCTCATTTCATTTATAAAGATGAAAATTTTAATTTTTTGGTCTCATCCACGCGGGTTCTCCTCTTGATTTTCTCCATTTTATTACAAATGTTGACTAGGAATCCAACCCTCTGCACCCACAACATACATGAGTTCAAAAGGTGGAAGTTTAATGATCTTTATTGCACATATCTGCGGTTTCTTTTGTGTTTAATCCATGTTCTATGTTGTTTATTGCAAATGTTGACTAAAATTTTAAAAGAACCAAGTTTTATGCATTCTAACTAAAGGTTCAAGCTTTGATGTTTTCTTTTACATTTATTCCCTTTATACTTAATGATTTTTCTTTCTACTTTGTTTTTTTCTTTAAAGGAAAAAGTTGGCGGAAAGGGCAAGAAATGGAGGATATGGAGGAGTTCATCGGGGGATCTTGGGGGGTCCTCATGGAAAGGGTTCAAAAGAAATGGGGGGTCAGATTTATCTTCTGATTCATCATCTGTGAACAATGATGCTTTCAATGCTGCCGTAGCAACTGTGGTGAGGGCTCCTCCTAAGGATTTCAGGGCTGTGAGGCAAGAATGGGCTGCCATTAGAATTCAAACTGCTTTCAGAGGATTTTTGGTAAGCTTTATTTTATAAAAAGGTCAAGAAAAGCTTAGCTTTTCAAACAAGGAGTTCTTTTTTGCTTGACTTTGTAGCTTTGGCTTTTGTTTCATATGTCATTCATTTGTGACTTATTTGCTTGGTTCAGGAGCCCTTAATTTTTTAGTATTACGTATGTATGGCATAGTTCAGTAGGAAAACTTGAACAGTGACCTCAGTTTTGAATTTCTTTCGTGGAATCAGTGCTTTAAAAATTCATCGGGTTCGACCAATTTGATTTGACTGGTCAAAAAAAGTTTTCTAAAAATCGGATTCGACCAATTTGATTTGACAGGTCACGTCAGTAAAATAGTTTGAGACTTGTGAACTAGTGCAAATCGGTTAAACTTGTCATAATTAAGAAAAAACAAAAGCACAAAATTTGATTTTTTGATTTATTTTTTCCAAAAATATAATTTTAATAATTCAACATAATTGCATTTGGTTTGATCCATGTACTAGTTTGACTTATTATTTGTCTTTAGTAATTATTTATTATTTTGTAGGGTTCCGTATAGATTGTCACATATAAATAATTTTGGTGTATTCATGTTTAATTTTGCACTTAAAAACTAAATTAATCAAATTAATATTTAAATAATTTATAATATTTTTACGATATGATACCAATTAAAGCTTGGGTCTATGTATCTTCCCATTATTAAGAAATTAGAAATTTTCTCTTTAGATTTCTTGTAGAATTTTAGATCCTAAAAACATTGCCCTAGCTCCACTAGAATGATTAATTCTCATTATCTTTATCCTTCCAAAATATTTTAGGCAAGAAGAGCCTTAAGAGCTTTGAAAGGTTTGGTGAGACTCCAAGCCATAGTCCGGGGCAGGCAGGTTAGAAAACAAGCTGCAGTAACTCTACGATGCATGCAAGCTCTTGTTCGCGTACAAGCTCGGATCAGAGCTCGTCGTGTGAGAATGTCCGAAGAGGGACAGGCTGTGCAGAAGATGCTTGATGAACGTCGTGCGAAGGACGAAATCTTGAAACAGGCTGAGGTAGTATAGACTGTATTGTACACATCAACTACTTTTTTTCTTGCATTTTGTCACTTGTATTAATAGGTTGTCTGATTTTATATTGGTTGTGAACAAAATTTTGCTTCTCAGGAAGGATGGTGTGATAGTAGAGGAACTTTGGAAGATGTTAAGGCTAAGATACAAATGAGGCAGGAGGGAGCTGTCAAGAGGGAGAGGGCACTTGCATATTCTCTAGCTCAAAAGGTGTTGTTTCTCATTGCTTCCACTTTAGAATAATTAATATAACTTCTCCTTAGCATAAATTGATTTTTATCTAAATAGTTGGTGAAATGAGTAATAAAAGTTAGGTGTTTGTAACTACAAATTAGAAAAAAATAAAAATTCGACAATGGGTGTTTGCACAAATAGTTGATTTGCATTTACTCAATTACTATCTTGCCCCAAAAATAATATCCAATGCTTTATCGTGTGATACGATAAGAATAATATAATATTTTCATCTTTAGAACAATTGAATTAGAATCGTGAAGAACTTTTCGGTTAGGGGGCGTAAGCTGGAATCTCGAAGCCAAATAGCTTCAATAGCTAAAAGCTCGATAGTATAGGCATTATGAAACACCCTCCCCACAGGCAGCCGAAGACTTGTGTTCTTCACTTATTCATATTATTGAATTTGATTTTCTTGTTTCTTTGGCAGTGGAAGGCAAGCCAAAACATTGATTCTTGCCCTCATGTTTCTGTACCCTCACTAAAAAGTCACCATGAATTTGACAAGAATAGCTTAGGCTGGAGCTGGCTTGAAAGGTGGATGGTGGCAAAGCCCTGGGAAAACAGATTAATGGAACAAAGAAATACTAATCACCCCCATCTGGAGACAACTCCACCAACTAAAACCTCCAGGGAGTTCAGTAAGGGAAATCCAAGTCTTTCTAGGTTGTCTGAACCAAGTTTAGTGAAAGTGAGGAAGAACAATATGACCACAAGAATTTCAGCAAAACCTCCACTAGCTGTACTAGCTACTCACTCGTCTTCGAGCCCGAGTTCTGACTTGAGGTATGATGAAAGCTCAGCTTCATCTTCGATTTTCACAACAACTCCAGTTTCTGCAAACACGATTTCAGACAGAACAGAAGAGAGCAACAGCAGTAGACCGAGTTACATGAACATGACAGAAGCTACCAAAGCCAAGCAGAGGAACATTAGAACTCAAAGGCAATCTATGGATGAGTTTCAGTTTCTTAAGAAGTCAGCTGCATTCAGTAATGGCGATGCGAAAAGCAGCACTGGCTCGGACTCTTGTATAGTCCCTTTGTCCAGACCTCTTTGCCCACCAGCAAGAACAGATAAGTTCTCAAGGAAGTAAGGTGAGAGAGATGGTTGCTTCTAGAAATATTTGAGTTGAATTTACAACAGCTTGTTGTTGTTATGGTGAAAAATGCAACAAAAATCGTATTTCTGAAGGAGGGCGTGAGTTGTGATCTGAGTTCTGCATTCTGTAAAGTTGTAAGTTATGATTTTTGCTCATCAATGTGATTCCAAACTAGACTTCCTATTGTGAGTTGTGAATTTCATGCACATTTAATGGCTTTGACCTTTACACCATGTCTAAAGTTAAGTACAATGGCATAATCAAGTTCTGAAGGGTCCTCCATCTGTGTGGAATGTCAGAATACATAGTGTCTGTAAAGATGAATCATCGAAAGTTTAATTTCTTGCAAGGAGAATTTCTGCCCAGTGCATGCGCGAGGCCCCATTCCGAAGGGAATGTTGGCGTAAGGATGCCTTCTCTTTTCCTCTTCACCGTTTCGAAATTCTCTGGTTCTGGGAAGTTTTTCGGATCTTTTGCTAGAACTCCTAGAGCCAGCCATACACATGTACCCTATATTTAAAAGCTCATCATCGTAAATGAGTCCATATATTGACAACGATGCAAGAAAATTATGAAGGAAATCTGGATACTGTACCTTTGGAAGGACATAACCTCCAATATTAACCTGGGCTGATGTATCTCTAGCAACTAAGGGAGACACTGTGTAAAATCTCATTGCTTCTTTAATCACCTGCATTCAGATAATAAATACAGAAGATTCATCTCATTGTAACTCTCTAAAGCTGCCCTGGTTATGTAATAGCGCGATATCAAGAAACAATAAAACATAGAAACCTGCCTGATCGAGATACGGAAATTTGTGTCGAAGATCATGAGCCGTAGGCATCTGATCATGCGGACCAAAGGTATCAATCTCTTCTAGAACCTTCTTCTCCACATCTGGATGGCAAGAAACCAGATAAATAACACTAGATAACGTAAATGATGTAGTACCCGATCCAGCCAATAAATGCTCATAAGTTACTGCACTAATATAATCTGATGTGAAGACATTCTTTGCAGCTGCCTCTGACTCTCTTGCACTAAGTATATGCAACAGAAAATCCTTTGAGCCACAATCACTGTCTTTCATTCTCTTCTCAACAATCTCATCAAGCCGGCTAGTTAAGTTCTTGTTCGTTCTATCAATTTCCAGTCCATTGTGCCCGGTATTCTTTTGAGAATCTCGCGAAATGGTCCTTGGAGATTAGGGATCAGCAGGCCTAATATGATTGAAAGTGAGCTGGATAAGTCCACCTTTAGCTGAGTCGTGGAGTAAATGTGTTGGTTGATGAATTCTTGGACTTGATCATCTTCTTGTTTGTTACAAGTCACTTTATCCAAATAATCATGAGCTGTTCTTGGCTTGGAGAGGCCGAAATCCACCCCAAATGCAGCTTGTCCGATTATATCTGTTGCTAATTTGTGGGAGAGGTCAGAAAAAGTGAATTCTTCGGATTCAAGATTTTGAGTAGCAGCTTCAATGAAGTCTTGCATGATAGGAACTAACTTAGCAAAATGAGATGGCTGGTAAACAGGTAGTATCGTGTTCCTCATTGTTGACCATCTTGCATCCCTGGAAATTTGTGAACAAATTAGGAGCTGCAGAAATGTTCAGGGAAACCTGATTAAATGGTTTCCTGCTCTGATGTGAAGCATGAAAGGTTCAGGCCAATCGAGTTATCGTCTCCCATACTGGGGGATTTTGGCATCTTAAAACACGCCTCAAAGGGTAAAAAGAAGGGCAACAAATTATAAATTATGTCATGACTCTCGACTTTTCCTATTTGCAACAAGATTTGGCATCATCATAACCTGTCGAGTCGAAGGGCTTGGAAGAGGAACAAGATCATTTTTCCTGCAGATGATGCCATATGATGACGCCAAATTTTACAGTAGAACCGACTGACGACAGTATCGAGGGTTTTGTCCCTCTGATAGTTGTTCGGTGAAGGGTTTTGAGCTAAGAAGCCTCTTGAAGTGTGAAAGAAGGTTAGCGATTGATTAACTGACTCAAGACCCTGGATTATTTCGGAGTGTGACATCACTAGATATCATAAACTACAGAATTACAGATGTGATCACGTATTTATCATTACTTCAGGTTTATGAAACCTTGTGAAGGTTAGGCCCTTCTGATGAACAGGTGATGCTGCTATGGGAGATGGGATGCTTCCGTTGGACATGTATTTGAATTTTTTGATACCTACTTCTCTGCAGAGTTCTGGATCTGCAACAATCACTAGTGGTTGTCTCCCCAAGTGAAACCTCTTTTTCACATTTTCTTTCATTAAATCAAAATCTTGAATTTTTATTTTTTTATTTTTTTTTTCATGTTTATAATGATCAAAATTTTGAAATTCAGAAGCATATTAAGTGATTTTGGGCCCAAAGGAGGTCTTGTTTCTCGAGCTGACATAATTGATTTGGTTGAAAGAACCGCTAATTATTATTCAGTCTCACAAAATCAACATTCCGAGGTAATATTCAAATATATTATTATTTTCACACAAAAATTAACACAATAACAAAAATACACTGGAACTGATGGAATGAAAATAAAAATGGAAACAAAAGAAGAACTAAGTCAGGCCTTGTTTATTGCTAAGTAAAAAAGGAATAAT
>JACFYI010003461.1:121521-133800 GCA_014898755.1 Handroanthus guayacan | reverse complement strand
CCCCCCCCCCCGGATTTCGAATAGTTATCAAAACATTCTTGAGGTTTGGATAATTATTATTACGCCCCTACTTTTAGTTTAACTCTTGTCTAATTACAATTACATCAATGAAAATCCTAAAACATTATAAGTAGACCTCTTGAATAAAGTGGTGTAGTTATAATTACACGTCAGCTCAATAATGTAGTTATAATTACGCATCAACTAAATAAAACTTAAGAGAGTGTAATAGTAATTATTTAAACTTCACGAGGAGGCCAAATCTTATGGTATGGTCGCTGTAAAATCCCAACAAATCATTCTTGAGTCTTGACCTTGAACTCGTATCATTATTTCCTCCTTTTCAGTTAAACCAAATAATCTATTAAAAATAAAAAACGGGTTCTTAAATCCCATTTGAAAACAGAATATTTTGAGAAGAAAAACCTGAATATAGGACCGTAGCGTTTAGCAAGAATGGAGAAAACATCAGGACCATACTTAGCGAACAAAGGAAGATGTCCAACTAAAGGCATTGCTGGAGGACCAGGCACTTTTCTAACACCCCAATATGGTCCATAAAAGTTCACAAAGAACCCAGCTATAAGTGCTGAAATTGTGAATATTGTTGATAATATGGGTACTTTGGTTTGGGCTCTGTCAACTGGTGAAAAATTGCTGCTAAAAGTTCCATTTTTGAGAGTAAAAAAGAAAGGGGAAGCAGAAAGGGGAATGATTGTATTTGTTGTGCATGAGTTATTGTAAAGGTTGGGAATGAATATAAAGGGGACTTGGCGTAGTATTTTAATGCGGATATTTTTTTTTTTCCTTTTCTTTTTAGAAAAATTAGATGCCGAGATCATTCCAAAACTGTTTTAAGTATCTATAGTCCCAAACTCACCATCGACCTAGAATTAGGATGCAGTATAAGTTACTTGGTACCAAAAGAATATGCCCCAACTAGGGTCACAAGGCTGCACAACTAAGCTCCACAAAAATGAACTTGTTGAATAATGAATGATGGTGATATGGGCAAATGGTGGCATCCTAAACATAATATTTGTTTGGGAAAATTACATCGACAACCCTCCAGGTTTAATATAATTATTAAACACCTCCTAAAGTTTAGATAATTATCATTATATTCCTTATTATTAATTCAATTGATACATAATTACAATTCCATCTCCTGGGCTGATACATAATTACAATTACATTCCCTTTTCTACATATCTAATTGTAATTTTTCAAAACTTTCAAGGAATATAATTATAATTATCGGTCAACTGAACTAATAGTAAGAGGTGTAATGATGATTATTTACATTTCAAGAGATGTTTTCATAATTATATCAAACCTCATGAGATATTGATGTATTTATTCCTATTTTTTCCTTGTGGAAAATAATCTTAAAATGGACGGAGCGCAATAAATATAATTAAATATATAGTTTTTTAATATTTTAAATTGAAAGATCTAGTAAAATTTTTTAATTATGAGTTAATCACTATCTAAAGCTTACAAAGAAAAAGAAAAAACAAAACTTAGAAGGTCTTTCAAGAATTTTTACTTTTTGAAAAATTGAAAAATTATAAAAAAATGTGATAATCATTGAAAATAAAAAATTAATAACACAAAAGGTTGCAGAAGTTAGACAAGGATTGCCTTTAATTTTTTTTTTCCCTACTTAATTGGAAAGGATCACAAGCAGAAATACTACTTCCATATATTTGAAACAACTAAAGTTTAACTAAAAGCTAAATATTATATGTTTCTCAAGCTATTACAAGTATCCTTATGCAAACCAAGCTTGAAGAATGAAGAGAAGTAAACTGTGCAGTTGAATCCACCCTAAAATACAAGTGTTTAACTCTGCCGTAATACATTCATGACCCAATCGAGTCTCTCATGATTCATAACTATAATGTGTCGAGTAATCAACAAACGCTTTTATTGATAGGAAACATGATCTGACAGGATTCTAAAATATAAAAAATAAAATTGAAATCCTTAAGAAACAAAGAACTCTACTTAAACTAAAATACCAAATTCTATTTGGCTTGTATCTGATTTTTGAGACACAACACAACATATACATACCATCAATTTATAAAATATTGATGATAACATAATTGTATATTGAGCTAGTCGGACTAAAAAAAGTTATAATATACAACTTATATACTTTTCAGTTGGAAAGTTGAGTGAATATTTGATTTATAACATGTTTTGTGTTTTGAATTAATATGGAAGAATATGTTCAATAGTAAATTTGGGGAACATGTTGAGGATACATTCATACTCAATTTTATTTTCATATAAATTCTTGTTTAATGGTGTCATATTAAATATTTATATTGTTACATGTAAGTTGTAACCTTATCATTCTATAATTATTTTATTTCTTAAAATGAATTTCATTTTACAGAAATATATTAATATAACCATCACATAGATATATTTGGACGTTTTTCATATTTTGACCTCTTGAAAAACAACAGATGAAGTCGATATATTTGGAAGCTTGTTTCCTAGAATTCTCTTTATTTTGAGATAAGCAATTTGAAGTATATCACTGGAAAGGACAAAAAGATTGGCAAAACATACGATACCTGGGAAGTTGAATATTGTCCGAACATGGCTGCTATCATCAAGCATCATGCTGAAGGGCATCTTGACCCATGAAAAGGTCCATGTGAAAAGAATGTTCTCCCTTATCCTAAATTGATAACGATTTGGCTATTATCCGATAATTATGATTTTAATTAACATTCTATAGCTATTATCTTTTTAAAAATTGACATGTGTACAAATAGTACCATTGTCTGTTAAGTTAAAGGACTAATGAATTAACCTTTATATCATTTCTTAAGAAAATCTAATTATTTTTAATGACAATACAGTGTCCAATATACCATTTTTCTTAAATAATAATACGATGTCTAAAATACCCCATTTCATTTAATCTCTCGTTTAAAGAAGTTCTCTTCTCACATTAATTAACAAAACAAAATATCTCCGCGCCCAAATTGCTATTTTTTTTTTTTAAAGAAAAGCGATTACATTTAATTATACATCAATTCGTAATATAAATACATTTTAAAAATCAAATATATGAACTAAATACAATTCAAATAATTTAAACACCATTCGGTAGACAAAATACCTATACATTATCGGTGGGACTCGAACCATGCACCTTCACTATGAAAAGGTGGAGGCGGTTCAATCGAAGTTGTTATTTTTTTTTTCAGAATAATAATAGTTATTAGTTCTAGGATTGACTCAAAGATAAATATATAAAATTACATGTTTTTAACTTATTAGTCCTACTTTTGAAGTATCCATGAACTAATGTCGCCGAATTGATTCCTATGAGAGGAAGCATAAGAATTCAATTGAGGTGGAAGTGAAGGTCGGGCTTTTTAGGGAATTCGCTTAATTGATAGATTAAGTTAAAAAGGATATTTTAGACATTGTATTATAATTGAAGGAAAATGATATATTGGACGTTTTTTATTTATAAATGAAAAATAATTAAACTTTTTAATAAATGATATTAAAATTAATTAAGTTATTTAACTTTAAAAAAATAGTGATTTAAGAGAAATCACTATTAAGATTGGCAAATAGGTGAGAGAGATCTAAACTAGGTAAAATAAAATACGTCAATAATGGACTGAATGCATTATTATAGGCCATATCCGTTCAAAATCTCACTCATTTAGTGACACTAGCAATTATGATGGTCCTAATGGACATATTATATAAGTACCTTGTACGTTCAAAAGAATTATCAAAGAATTATTTGGATTCACTTTTTTTGCATACACGTGAACATAATCTAGACCATATTGACCCTCCAAAGAAGGTCGTTCGAGAATGCCACGTGGCATCATCCAAATGATCATAACAATGTCCTAGGCAAACTCAATTTTTGGTTATATTACTATCTCTTCGACCATATTTTCTGTCTCGTACGGAATTAAGTACAACAGGGCCTTAGTTGGGGTTGCCACTGGCAAGTCTAATGTGTTCTCTTCTCTAGGATGGAAACCCCTAAATGAGCTTGTTCGATTTAGGCTTGTAGAAATACACTGGCATGGTTCAACCCCCGGTCAAATTGTGACAATGGTTTCTATGAGTGCACTGAAATATTATTTAAACATCATATGTTATTCAGCACATTTTCCTTGTTTCAAACTAAGAGAATTTCAAAATATGGATTGATAGAAATATGATACTTATGGTTCAAAAATATGTACGGCAAAAAATAGTGAGGTAAAGCTTGCAATTATAGAACTTAAGAAATTTATAAAGATCACGTTACCTGTTTCAATAGTGTTTGTTATGTGAACAGTAGAATTAAAAAATAAAATTTGGGATCATAATTTTCAGAACATTTTTCATTTTTAATAATAGTATTATATAAACAACAGATAAACACTATGTCATACGAAGCTGAAAACATCGACCCTCTACAGGGAGTCATAGTGAGTCTCCCCTTTTGCCGTAATTCAACAATGTTTTGGTCATTCTTCTGCACATATTTATCCATGTACTTCTGGAGAAACACAAGAAAACTCAACATGTGTTGTTGCTTTCTATCTCTACTACGTATACGTTCCTCTATGACCGTGATTCGTGCCATCATGTTATCATGCTGTTGTTTAAGCTTCACTATTTCAGATATTATTAGGTTACAGCCTCGTTTCAATCTTCCAATTGACAATTGTGGATGGTGACAAAGCAACACTAATCACCCCCTTTTGGAGACAACTCCACAATTTAAATCCTCCAGGGATTTTACTAAGGGAAAACAAAATCTTTCTAGGTTGTCCAAACCAAGTTTAGTGGAAGTCTGGAAGAAAAATATGACCACAAGAATTTCCGCAAAACCTCCACTAGTTGCACAAACTACTCACTCGTCTTGTGGGCCGAGTTCTGACTTGAGGTGCGATGAAAGCTCAGTTTCATTCTCGATTTTCACAACAACTCCAGTTTCCGCAAACACAATTTCAGACAGAACAGGAGGTAGCAACAGCAGTTGACCGAGTTATATGAACACGAAGAAGCTATTAAAACCAAGCAGATGAACATTATAACTCAAAGGCAACTTATGGATGAGTTTCAGTATCTTAAGAAGTCAGTTACATTCAGTAACGGTGATTCAAAAAGCAGAACTGGTTCAGATTCTTGTATAGTCCCTTTGTCTAGACGTCTTTGCCCACCATCAAGAATGGATAAGTTCTCAAGAAAGTTAACTGATAGAGAGCGTTGCTTCCAGAAATATTTGAGTTGAATTTACAACAGCTTGTTGCTATTATGATGAAAAATGCAACCAAAATCGTGTTTATCAAGGAGGACTTGAGTTATTATTCAGAATTCTGCATTCTGTAAACTTGTAAGTTATGGTTTTCACTCATCAATGTGATTCAAAACTAGAATTTCTATTGTAAGTTGTGAATTTCATGCACGCTTAATGGCTTTGACCTTTACACCATGTCTAAAGTTAAGTACAATGCCATACTCAAGTTCTAAAGGGTTCTCCATCTTTGAGGAATGTCGGAATACATAGTTTCTGTATATATGAATCAACGAAAGTTTAATTTCTTGCAGGGAGAATTTCTGTCCAATGCATGCGCGAGGACCTATCCCAAAGGGAATGTTGGCATAAGGATGCCTTCTTTTTTCCTCTTCACCGTTTGGGTCGAATCTCTCTGGTTTGAACTTCTCCGGTTCTGGGAAGTTTTTCGGATCTTTTGCTAGAACTCCAAGAGCCAGCCACACCCACGTGCCCTGAATTTAAAAGCCCATCTTCGTAAACGAGTCCATATACTTACTATTAGTAAAAGTTTAACCAGTATCTTTATACATGGACAATGATGCAAGAAAATTATGAAGGAAAACTGGATTTGGTACCTTTGGTAGGACATAGCCTCCAATATTAACCTGGGCTGATGTTTCTCTAGCAACTAGGGGAGACACTGTGTAGAATCTCATTGCTTCCTTAATCACCTGCATTTGGACAACAAATACAGTAACTCTCTAAAATTGCTCTGTTTTTGTATTAGTGTGATATCAAGAAACAAAAACATAGAAACCTGCCTGATCAAGATACGGAAATTTGTGTTGAAGATCATGGGCCGTAGGCATCTGATCATGAGGACCAAACGCGTCAATCTCTTGTAGAACCTTCTTCTCCACATCTGGATGGCAAGAAACTAGATAAATGATACTAGATAATGTAAACGATGTAGTAGCCGATCCAGCTAGTAAGTGCTCATAAGTTACTGCACTTATATAATCTGATGTGAACACATTCTTTGCAGCTGTCTCTGACTCTCTTGCGCTAAGTATAAGTGACAGAAAATCTTTTGATCCATGATCATTTTCTTTTATTCTTTTCTGAACAATCTCATCAAGCCGGGTAGTTAAGTTCTGGTTTGTTCGATCAACTCTCCAGTCCATTGTGCCAGGTATTCTCTTGAGGATCTGGCGAAATGGTTCTTGGAGAAAAGGGATCAGCAGGCCTAATATGATTGAAAATGACCCGGATAAGTCCATCTTTAGCTGAGTCGTGGAGTAAATGTGCTGGTTGATGAATTCTTGAACTTGATCATCTTCTTGTTTGTTATTCTTCACTTTATCCAAAGAATCATGAGATTGTTTTGGCTTTGAGAGGCCAAAATCGACTCCAAATGCAGCTTGTCCGATTATGTCTGTGGCTAATTTGAGGGAGAGCTCAGAAAAGGTGAATTCTTTGGAGTCAAGATTTTGGGTAGCAGATTCAATGAAGTCTTGCATGGTTGGAACTAACTTGGCAAGGTGGGATGGCTGGTACACAGAGAGTATTGTATTCCTCATTGTTGACCATCTTGCATCCCTGAAAAATTGTTCACAAATTATAAGCTGGAAAAAAGTTCAGAAAAACATGGAGTAATGGTGTACTGCAATGATGTCCAAATCCTCGTCAGATGCCAATCGAAGTATTGTCCCTTGGACACTAACATTAGGTCAATTTCGGCCTTAAAAGGTGCTTCAAAAGGAACAACTTATAATTTATAAATTATCTCAAAATTCTTGACTCTTTTGATGTGGAACCCAAAATTTAGAATCATATAAGCTTTCCAGTCGAGAGGTTTGGTAAGAAGCATATGGCGTTATTTCCACAAATGATGTCATATGATGGTGCCCAAATTTATCAATAAACATACAAGGATACCCTATCAAATATTGTCCGATCATTACACATTTGGATGGGGTTTTTCCCTTAAAAGTTGTTTCGAAGTGAGACGTGATCACATTTGGTAAGACCCTCTCTCCTTTACATGAGACAAGACCAGATATCGTCAGCTACAGAATTACAGATGTGATCACATACTCTCATTACTTTAGGTTGATTGTACCTTGTGAAGAATAGGCCCTTCTGATGAAGAGGTGATGCTGCTATAGGAGATGGGATGCTTCTGTTGGAAATGTATTTGAATTTTTTGATGCCAACTTCTCGGCAGAGTTCTGGATCTGCAACAATTACTAGTGGTTGTCTCCCCATGTGGAATCTGTTTTTCACATTTTCTTTCATTAGATCAAAATCTTGAAATCCAGAAACATACTAAGTAATTTTGCGTTCAGACGAGGTTTTGTTTTGTCTTCTTTTGCGTTTTCAACTATTTAATATGTCAAAAAAAATATCTCTTTTATTCTTTATTACAGAACAGTCCATTTTCTATTCCTTACAAACATGAACTATGTGACAAATATATTAAATTTTTCCTATAAAAATATAAAATTGTGTGTGACGTACATTTGACAAACACACTAGAATAAAAAATGAAACATTTATTAAAAATGAGACATTTATTGAAATAAAAGAAGAAAGTTGTTTTTTCCTCGTTTAAAGAAAATACTATTTACTTTTGTTTAGGTATACCTATAAGTATGACCATAAATTTCAAAGCCAAACAAGTCTTTAGTGAAAATATTAAATCTTTAATATTAAATTCTATTAGTTTTAAATTAAATCTGCTAGTTAATTAAATAATAGTCAACTATTTACTTAAAATATGACTCATATAATTATATCTTTAATATAAAATTCTATTAGTTTTAAATTAAATAATACTTTCTTTTTTTATGAGGCGATCCACAGTAATCAACCACTTCTTTCTCGCGATGACATAATTTACTTTGGTTGTAAGACCCACTAATTACATTAAGATAAGATTTCAAATCTCACATAATCAACCTCCCTACGTAAGATTCAAATATATTATCATTTTTCACACAAAAACCAATACAAAAAACAAAAACACAGATAAAACAAATGGAGTTCAAAATTACAATGGACACAAAACAAGATTGTTTATTGCTAAATAAGAAAACTAAATTGACTTGTTTTCTGTATAATCCTAAGCAAGAAATATCAGGTAATATATTATCATTTTTCACACAAAAACCAATACAAAAAACAAAAACACAGTTAAAACAAATGGAGTTCAAAACAAAAATGGACACAAAACAAGATTGTTTATTGCTAAATAAGAAAAACAAATTGACATGTTTTCTGTATAATCCTAAACAAGAAATATTAGGTAAACCCAAAAATACAGAAATTAATACCATAGCCGTCAAGAAATGTGAAAAGACAACCAGAAGCTTACAACTCAAGGTCAATATGAAAAGCCAAACACATCATTCTTCACTTTGAACGAACTCTTATCATCATTTCCTACTTTTCCACTAAACCAAATAATCTAAAGCCAAAAAAAGGGCTCTTAAATCCCATATAAAACAGAACATTTTGATGAAGACAAACCTGAATATAGGACCATAGCGTTTAGCAAGAATGGAGAAAACATCAGGGCCATACTTAGCGAGCAAAGGAAGATGGCCAACCAAAGGCATTGCTGGAGGGCCTGGAACTTTTCTAACACCCCAATAAGGTCCATAAAAGTACACAAAAAACCCTGCTACAAGTGCTGAAATTGTGAATATTGTTGATAGTATGGGTGCTTTGGTTATGGGCTCTGTGAAATGGTGAAGAATTGCTGCTAAAAGTTCCATTTTTGAGAGGAAGGAAGAAAGGGGAAGCAAACAGAGAGTTAATTGATTGTTTGTGCATTAGTTTTTGAGAAGGTTGGGAATGAATATAAAGGGAAGTTGGCGTAGTATTTTATTGTGGATATTGGTCTTTGTCCTTGGGGAATGATGGTCATATGGGCAAATGGTGGGGTCCGTAACATATCATGGTTTTTCCCTTGTGCAAAATAATAATCTTAAAATTGACGGAGCGAAATAAATATAATTAAATATATATATGGTGTTTTAGGTATTTGAAATTTAGATGATATGATTAAAATGCATCTCCCCCAACTTATTGCACTTCGTCCTCTAATTCTTTTAAACATGTGATTATTCTTTCGATCTTTGTAAAATGTTTAGTTTCAACTTTTGAAATAGGAATATTTTGTCCAAGATTACGTGTACACTTAACATAAATATAGTGAAAAGGTTCTGTAACAATATTTTATTTTAATAAAATTAAGGGTATTTAACTAAAACAATTCATGATAATATATTATAATATTCATCAATAATAGAATCAACTTGGTAAAATAAGTAAGTGAAAGATTAAATTCTTGAAATGGTTGTGGGATTTGACAACATGTTACGTTTACAAACGCAATCCAATCACTTTAAAATTATTAAAAAGTAGACTTTGGGAAAGATTTCTATAAACTTGTTGGTGATTGGACCCATAGTTCTGCAACTCATCAGTTCTCCAATCCAGCTTTGACAAAATCTTGCCTTAGTTGAGACTTGAGATGGTGCACTTCACAATACCAATCATCATACTTTTCTCTGCGCGCGCGCGGTGTGTGCAAATCTTTATTGAAAAATATTGATCTCCTAATAATGTCATCTCGTGTTACTTTGTTGTAATAAAATAAAGTTTAGGATTGTCATGAATTTATACATATAATCAGTTTGTAAAGTACTAATGATAACACTATTGTATATCTAGTTAGTTGGGCTAAAAGGAATTATAATGTACAATTTATGTACTTTTCATTTGGAAAGTTAAGGGAACGTTTGATTTTATTTCAACGTGTTTTGTGGTTGAATGACTATGGAAGAATGAATACGTTTGATAGTAGAATTGGCTGGGGAATATATGTTGAGGATACATGAATATTTTATTTTATTTACATGTAGATATTTGTTTAATGGTATCACATTAGATATTCATATTATTACATCTAATTTTATCATTCTATTATTATTTTATTTTATTAAAATGAATTTCATTTTTCACAAAAAAAAAAAATAATATAAACCACAATTTTAAATATATTTGGATGTTCTTTGTGTTTTGGCCCTCTTGACAAAAAACATATAAAGTTGATATATTTGGGATAAATTTTTTTTTTTTTTCTAGAATTCCCTCTTATCTTGAGATAAGCAATTGAAGTACAATAAGTCCGAAAGTGTAAACACAAAAAGATTGAAAAAAAAAAGCATAGGATACCTATAAGTTGAATTTTGTCCTAACATGGCTGCTTCCATAAGCATCAAGCTAAGGGGCATCTTTGATCAAAGAAAGAAAAGAAAAAATAAAATAAAAAAGAATATTTTGGTGGTCCATGTAGAAAGACTAATTTATCTATGGTTTATAGTTTATAGCAAATGTTCTTCTCTATCTCCTCTTATCCTAAACTAACAATTTATCCCTTGGTGCAAGACATTGAAATTTGCTTTAGATTCGTCCACATTGCTTTTGTCATATTATTACAAACCAATGTTTCCATAAATTGATAAATACCTAATCCAATATTAAAGTAACATTACATGCTATTTTCTTGTTTCCAGTTTGTCATTGTGTATTTGGATAAGATGGGACAATGTCAACAACTTTTAGGCAAAAACCAACTTCTATATAGCTAAGTTTAGAAAAGACAATGAAATTATTATGTCCGATTGCTTTGATTAAGATTGGTAAATAGGTGTGAAAGATCTGAACTAGATCAAATAATATATGTCAAGAAATTGACTAGATGCATGCATTTAACGGGTCATATGTCTCCAAATCAATTCATTTAAGTACACTAGTGATTGTGATGGACGATAATGAGCATATTATACAAATGTTTCAAGAATTTAATTATTTAAAGGGATAATGTTCTTGGGTTGGGTCTATTGCATATGAAGCTGACCTGATACAAACTTTTAATCGACAAAGCAAGATCGTTCAGGTATGCAACGTTGCAGCATCTACAAGAGGGTCCTCCGCAAGGAGCTACACAAATCGTATAGATAACACCGTATAAAACTCTAGTAAAGTTGATGATTCTATCTATTCCTTGGTTGTGGCCACGTAAAGAAGCCTCATAGGTTTTTCGTTTTAAGGAACAAATTCCTTTACAAGCTTGTTGGACTCATGCTTGGAGAAATAGATTGTACGGATTTGACCATGAGTTCGACCTCGAAGTAGATTGTGACAAGTAGTTCCGGCGAGTGCACAAAATACTATCGAAATACTATATGTCATTAAACATGTATTCTTTATTGAAACCAAGGGATTGACAATGTGGAGATGATAAAGATATGATAAGTTTTGATCCAAAAATATATATGGGATAAAATAATGCAATAAGGAGTATAGTTATGCTACCTAAGATATTTAGATTCTCAAGTTATATCAACCCTATTTGTTATGTGAATGATAAAATTAATATATAAAATTTACCATCATTATTTCGAAAACAAGATCTCTTGTTAAAATAGTATTGGAGAAGCAACATTTACAAAAAAACACAAGTTGATGCTAGATTAGCCAAAGTAAAGGATAAAATTAGTAAATAAAATTCGCTATCATTATCTCAAAAGTCTTAAATAAACAATGGAGGTGTGCCCAGTTCATGGCGATGCACCACACAGACGGCGGCGCTGCCTGTGTTGGCCAGGAGTGGGATGTTACAATTCGGTGAATAGATCTGGAAATTTCTCATGATTTTTTGAGGGAGGGATTAGAACTTTCTTGAGATTAAAGAAAAGGGTTGGTGTTTGATTAGTGGGCTAATATGGGGTGTATTATGCTTGTATTTGTATTCAGACATTTGTCAATGACAAATGACCACGCTTAACCAATCTCTTGGGCCATTATTTCTCTTTTATGGGCCTAATGTCCATCTTTTCCTTGATTTATGGATGCTCTTATTCTATTGCAGGCCCATTTATATTGGGCTTTTATTCATGATTTCCCTGCTATGATTTTCTTTGGGGTTTTTTTTTTTTTTT
>JACFYI010003461.1:82882-111562 GCA_014898755.1 Handroanthus guayacan | reverse complement strand
GAGAGAGAGAAAAATGTTAGGAGAGGCAAAAAATAAATAGTTTTCATCTTCTTGTTGTTCTTATTTCTGTTGTTGATTAAGCTTGTGAATTAGTGTTTTCTTGTATTGATAATTATGATTAGGACAAATTTAAGTTGAATTATGACTACCTATGTGAATGAGAATTTGCAAGAGTAGTGCTATGACGAGTTGGTGTATTGTTAATTGTCCTCTCTTTCTTTCTTGTTTTTTCTTAATTAAAATAAAAAATTAATTAAGTAAATATTTAGTATGGCTTTATTGGTGAATAGTTTTTAAATATATTTAAAATTATCTTGTAATTTCTATGTAAACTTGTGAATATCCCAACAATTGTGGAGGAATATTCTTGAGGTTGTTTATAATTCTTGGAAATTATTCTTTAGACTAAATTGGGATCACAATAACTTGTGAGATGCACTTTGTTTGTGCTCCATTTCAAATAACTTTTGACTACAAAATATTGAGATTTTTTCTTTCCTTAAATATTTTTAATATTGTCCTGCATATGGTTGGCATCCACTGGTTCTGGCTCCTCCAATGCTCAATCACTGATTTATGATTCTTCCTTACTTGTGACAGGCTTTCTTTTTCTTTTGTTTCCTTTTTTTCTTTCTTCTATCAAATTAATTTCGTGACTGGTCTACAAATTTTTTGAAATAACAAAATTTTTAGCTATGATCCGTAAGCATGTTTCGAGCTTAGCAAAGATCAATTTTATTTTATAGCTACAGATGTTAGCTGCAAAAATATCTTCTGTAAATTCGATTCCGGTGGATTGTTCGCTATCAATTCCAAAGTTTTTATTGTAATTGATGTCTTAATTTTGCACTTATACTTGCACAAGTCGGATAACCGAACATGAATGCTCGTTGATATTATTTGTTTGACTTCAAAAAAGTGCATGACTTTTCCGTTTTTATCAGATTGAACAAGTATTGAAACTTCAGCATTTACTAATTTTGGTGCACTCAAAACATAAGTCCACGTAATTTACATAAAAAAGTACCTAATTTATATAAAATTAAAAGAACTACAAGAGTATCTTCTTTAAATTTGACCATGTTAAGTTTTTAGCTATCAATTGTGAAGTTTTTATCGTAATTGCTGTCTTAATTTTTTGTACTGATACTTGCAGAAGTTACATGATCGAACATAAATATTTGTTTATATTATTCGTTTGACTTCAAAAAAGTGAATGATTTTTCCTTTTTTATCACAATTGAACAAGTATTGAAACCTCAACCTTTACTAATTTTGGTGTACTCAAACCATACGTCTACGTAACTTATATAAAAAAAGAAGTACCTATTGTATATAAAATTAGAAGAAATTGCGAACCCCAAATTAAGGAGGTGAAAAAAATTAGATTAAAGAAGAATAGAAAAAAGAAACATGACCATCATTCCAATAGAATCTTGACAATAGTGATAATTGAAAAAAAGAAAGATGGTAAGAAAAAGGACAATCTTTAATAAAAATTCCACGAGGAGTTGCTTTAATAAAAATACAAAAAGCTACTATACGATACATGAATATGATGTGACATATATCATAGTCTGATTTGCCCTTTGGTGTGGTTATACCAGTCATATACCATTGAGTGAGTTGATATAAAATTTATTTTTATTTTGATATATACTCATGAATTTATTTATGAAATGTTAGTATCATGCTTCAGGCCTTGTCTAGTAGCAAGATGAAAGTTTCATAATTAACGTTGGAATTTCAGTTCGATCTTTACCAGTGTATGAAATTGTTCCTTTACCGTATGATAGCTTTGAAGATTATTTTTACTGCATGGTAAAATTTTAAGAATTTTTCTTTAATTTGTTGTTGCATTGATCTTTAACATATTGACATGTTGATTAAAGTTGTACTTGCTTCTAAAAAAATAGTAATTATTATAATTTTAGAGTATGAGAACATATTTTTTTTAACTTTTTGATATATATTTCTTTTAAAAAATATATTTTTGGTTGGCAAAACTAGGAAGCAATCCATTGTTTTTATTTGAGGTTGACAAAAAGAGACAATTAATTGAGGGCAAATGAGTTAACCAAGATTTTGTCAGCATTGCATGAGACAAAGGTCAGGTTGTTCTACTCGCTTTATCAACAACTAGCTAGGCTTGAGGGAGAGGGAAAAAAAACCTAGCTAGGCTTGCCCAAATTGTAGAATATTCTCAATTCCACACCTCGTGGTCATAACACACACTGAATTTATTCCATTATGGCATTAATATGACGCTAATTGTTTTTCTTAAAAAAAGACAAAAAACAAAGACTTCGAGATGGGGAATTCAATGTTTTAATTACAAGTGAAAAACATGTTAATATGCAAATATTATAGTCATTATTTTGGTCAAACCTTGAGAAATATAAAAAGATAATATGATGATATATATATACAGTTTGGTGACAAAATTCTTTAACACGAATACCAGCAAGATAATATCTCAATACAACTTAACCTTTCATGTCTAACGATGGTTTCAAATCATCATATAGTATTGTCTGTAAGAATAAAGGCCTTTTGCATCTTCCAAGACTCGATTAGATGGTTATCATGATACTAAGTCTTGTTTTATATCGAAAAATTTTAAAACGAGTTTTGAACAACTTATAAGTTATTCTCTAATCATTTTCATCTCTCAAGGCGTTTTACTAAAATAATTTCCTTTTACAAATTGGATAATACCTCGATGCCATTAAAACTCTCATATCCGCCAAATATACAATAATCAAATAAAAAGTTGTATTTAACCCCATGGAATGCCAAACCCACTTGTAAGATGTTTCCCAATTAAGGAAAAAGGAAGATACGATATTAAGGTCCATTATCAAAGGAAGAGATCAACTCCACTCCACATCAATGTGGTCATTATTAATTATTATAATTGTTACTATCATTTTTATTGTTTTCCCCTTTACCTTTGCCTTTTTCCTTTGGGTTTGGAATAGACAGCTCCCCATAGCAACAGCAACAACCACCATTTACAGTCTATTACCACTGCTGCATCCACAGGACGAGAATCAAAAGAAAAGAGTGGGGGAAAAAAAAAAGGAAAGAAAAAGAAAAAAACTGTGGGGGTAAAATGGAATCACACATGGCAACCATATATGGCCATATTTAGTGGGGCCCATTAAGAATCTTTCACTCCTCTTCTTAAGGAATCTATAACTCAACATCTTGCAAAAAGAAACCTACCAATTGTGTGTTTTCAAACACTTATTCATTCAAGGTAATAATAATTATAATTTGATGTGTATACATTATTATAATATTATAATATAATGTTTATGTTGTTGTTTAGGGAGTTAAAGTGATAGGTTATTTTTTATTGTGGTGTTTGGTTCACTCTTTTTTCCTCCAACTAAGTCTAAAGTTCAAAAAGCTTCTTTTGGTACTTTTAATTTTGTTCCCTTTCTTTCTCTTAGCTTAAGTCATGTTTGCTTTGGCTTTCTTTATGGGATTTCCACTTTAATTTTTATTTTTAGTTGTTTCTTTTCTTTTCTTTTCTTTTTTTTTTCTTTTTCATTTTCATTACCTAATAGGCACTTTGTTTTCTTGTATAAAATGCTTACGTATTAGATTATTAGCTGATTAAGAAGTTCGATCTCTTATGTTGCACTAGAGGATGTTTAGCTAACTAAGATGTTGTCCTATGATGTTGCACTGAAATGATGGTTCGATTTGCATATAAAATCTTAAAAAATGTTTAAAAACTTCTACTAGATAATAAAAAATAATTAATAAAAGTTTTCAAAAATAAACTTGTAAGCTCCTGGCATATTTTCCTCATTATTTTTTAAGGTTTTGATAATTTTGTCAAAAATTAATAAAAAAGAAATATTCATTAGTCCTCCTTTCTATTTTTTGTGAAGAGAATGAAATTTTTTCCGAATCTCCATAGGAATAATTTGGAATATCCAAAACCTAAAATAGTGGTATTCACTAGCAACAACGTTACAAAAGCAATTTGATTTAATTTTAATATTATTAAATATAAAACTTCAATAAATGAAGGCATTTTATTCAAAAGTGTAGTGTGTCATAAAATGCATTAGGAGTATGATGTCACAAACCCCACCTGACACAGATATAAGCTTCCCCAGTTAAGATCCCTCCTGCATTATTCAGCAACAACTAGTACGGTCCCTCCAATACATTATTGTAGATCCTCCTTTTTTTTTTTTAACCTTTTCCCTAGTCATTTCATTTGGAGCATGCAATAACTGAATGATGGCTTCTTCCCTCATTAAATTCTTTTTTCTTTTTTTTTTTTTCCAAAAAAATCAATTTATCAGGTTCACATATTATATCCTTAGCCACAAATGTTGTGAGAAGATATCTTATTCATCTCAAGATTCCACTTGCTACTTTTTAGGTTTTTGATACATGTAATTGCAAGTTTGATATTTTGAACAAAGTAACGCCCTAGCCCCAAACGCTGAGCTATCACTGTAACACGTAGTGCACGCTAATAGAGTCTAGCACCCCCGTTATTATACCTGCAGTCCCCTTAATTCTACCAATATCTCTTCGTTATGAGAGAGGACATACCGAAATACGAGAGCATTTAAGGAAATTTATACCGATCTTTTATGTTATAATCACTAATCAAACAAGAACAAGATATTGTAACAGATGAGTATATTTATCGCTTTCTTTGACATCGAATGAGAGACTCGATTGTATAATCTTTCATTAATCTTCAACAGGCCTTCATGGCCACTATCAGTAATGTTGGCAATCAAAAACAGCCCTAAATTTGCTTTTATTTGATGAAAAATGATAGTTTTCTCTGCAGAAGTGAACATAACTCAAGAAATGAACCAATGGATGGACCAACTTGAAATCCATCCTTAATAGAGAAAGCTCTCAGTATAATCTGACTTCCTGTTATGGTTTATTTTTGTCTGTATAGTTGTGTTGTGTCATTCTAGCTGATGTCCTAACTGGTGGACATGAATAGAAATTGTATAGACTATCCTATAAACCGGTCCAATTCATGAACTTCTTCGCCTCATCGTACAAAACTAAAACAGCTGCCGCCCCTGTACTCCTAAAAATGTTTGACAGAGCTCCGCGATAAAAAGAAGCGAATCCCTCTGTCTTGTAAATCTTCCTCCAACAATCCAATGTATTCTTGCACATCGGTTGTCCTAAGCCCGACTGCATCATCATTCGCCTCCGTACAGTATCGAGTGGATACGACAGCAACCCGGCTGATGTTGTGACTGCTTGAGCAGCAATCCACCGTTTCCACAATGCTGAATCCGTGCTGGATTTTTGTGACATCTTCTCTTTTATAGTATCGAAACCACCAAAGTAAAGTCCCCGGTGAACGGCCATTCCTTGCAGAGAGGCTGGAAGTCCTCTGTAAATCCCTCGAACTCCATCTTTCTCATGTATGGTTTTTAGGAAGTGGCAGATGCCTCTGAATTGTCGAGTTTCAGTCCTTCCAAGATCGGCAGCTAGGCGTGTATGCGCAATATCGAGCGGATAGACGACGAAGAGTGTTGTGCAACCAGCTGCGGACCCCGCAATGAAATTGGCGGATGGTCCGGATAAAAGATCACCTTCTCGTGAGTTGCTACGTAGAATGTTCCTATACAGATCCTGTCAAATCTAACGTCTGGTGAGTAGTGATGAACGGCGTAAACAGTCACTATCCTCATCCATCTCACATAACTGAAATCCAGATTACGTAACTTTACTAAGCGAAGAGAAGTTAGGTGGAGTTGCATGAATACAAAATCAACATTTAGCTTGGGAAACCGCATTCTTGTAAACAAATAAAACAACATTACATAAAAAGGTGATTTTACTGTGAGCTTGTTAAACTTGTTGTGTACATTTATTGTGTTTGTGCAATAATGCCCCCATAACACAACCAAGCTTTCATAGCTTCAACCAGTTCAGATATGCTGAAGTAGGTATTGCTTACAGAGGCTAATAATGGAAGATATTCCGTACATTCAAGCATATACGTATGTCGACTTCATATGAAATATTACATGTTATAAATTGATTTGATCCTAAACAATAAGAGTGGGTACTGTCATCTGAGATGGCATGTTCTCTGAACATTCTATCATGTTGAACAGGACTTTTGTCTCTGGTAACACACTGGACTGATCACCATGATATCATCCCAGTTCTGGAAAAACACCTCATACAAGCACATTGCTTACATTGGACCAATCAGATCTCAGACAGAACTACACAGATAAACTGAGTTTAACATGTACAAGATGTTACGATTTTCTATGGTAAAACATCAATGAAACTTGATACAGTAAATAAATAGGATAGTTATAAGATCAAATGTTGATAATTGAGATAATGTTTTGTGAGAGAATCAATACTGATTTCCATATCCAATGAATCCACTAGTAATGCTGGCTAGGAAGAGTGGTAGAAGAATTTTAGTGGTAAACATAAGATTATATAGGTAGTATCACATGGCAGTATGGCACTTTAACTGAAATGGATACAAGCAACGGTTCAACCAAAGTAGTACACCTGAACAACACAGTAGAAAAGGATATAAACATACGTTATAGCTTGCTTGAGTGGAGTAGAGTTGAACTGATTCGAGCGAGAAAGTAAAGGGCAGCCTTAATTACGTCACACCAACTTGAACATCTCACTCATATCCTTTCTTCTCCAGTTGTTAGACTAGGGCAGATAACCTCCGACGATAAGTTTAAGTTATTACGTAACACTATCCTTACATCATCATCCATATAAGTTTTCAGGAAAAGTGATACACTTACTTTACCCCATTTTAGCCCTCAGCTTGCCAGCATTCCCAAAGAGATGCCAAGAATGCAACAAAGAGGAAATATTTATTGATTTACTAATCATCATCATTAGATATTGTAAATTTATGACCAAAAGACAAAACTATGCATATTTCTTCTTCAAAAAACTGAAAAAATCACAAGCCACATATCTCAGTCTGTTTGGCACAAGAGTAAGAAGCTACCTATATATGAGAAAACAAGGATTCCTCAAATCAAATCATTGGCCTAACATATGAAAAATCATGAAGCAACTACAGAAATAGTTGCAGTGATCATTTGCAAATTATGATCATATGATGTGACGCCATAACTAATGCTTTCTAGATATAGTCAACTACACCATAAAAATTGCGCGAGACACCTCAACTTTAACTTCAGTCCCTTGATCACTGATCCTAGTGATCAAAGCAATGAAAGCATCAAGGAACACTCAAGATATTGACTTTTTCCACCAAAGAAAAGTCAAAACATCCTGCTCCACATATAAAGAACAGTAACCTACATTATTCATCATATTAATGTAACACCATACAACAACAGCAGTTTACCATTCTTGAAAATGAAAGCACACAGAAAAGCAGACACCAATTTCAACAAACCAAACAAAAGAAACAAACAAAAATTGAAGCATTTTCTCGGTTACCTTGAGAGAGAAATTGAGGGCAACAGAGGGGTAATATCTGATCAGACTGCTCCCATTTCCTCTCCACAAGGACAAAATGCCTTCTTCCCTCACCGTACGTATAATACAATCAATCATGCCTTTAAACCTCCTGCGGGGCCCCCCAGCCAAGATTGCTATATTACTCTCTTGAGTCTGCAGAAGCAGCTTCGCCCTCTCAATTGGGGCCACAGTCGTGTGCATCACACCCCCAATCACAACCCCTGCCGTCAGATCTCTGTGGAAATTGGTCAACCAATTGAGCTGCCCAGATTGCTTCCTTGGAATGACCTCGCCACCGCCCTTCTCTATGGGCTTTGTTTCTTGAAAGGGCACCATAAAAGAACGCAAAAGATTCTAGCTTTGCCCCGTTTTATTCGTGTTACAGAATTTTCTGTTGTGTTGAGGTTTCTTGATCGGGTAAAACTAGTAAATGGGCTTCTCGGTTCCGTTTCCAATGGTGCTATATTTGAATAAAGACGTGCCGCGAATGCCAGAGCGTTGCGTTTTCTTTTCCTTATTGCAGAATCATTGTTCCCTCGCTTTATCCTTAACCGGATTTTGATGGATTCATATAGAAATTGGAGAGGTAAAGGGGAGTTTGTTGATGTTGATGCTTCGATTACAAAGTATTTGGAAGTGCAGGGTGGAGATTTAATGGGGGCTTTTTACATTGTCATGTCTGAACAATTCCGTAATCCGTACTTAACCTGCCATTTTTGACTTTAGCCCTACTATGACTTAAATGAATCAGATTTTTCGTTTCTATTTTGCCTTAATCTTTTTTATTTTTGATTTTAAAAAAAGTTCCTAGTTGTAGCGTGAAATTGGGTGAAGCCACAAACTCAAGAAATTCCTTCAAGTTGTCCACGTACACAATAAGTTGGCTAATTTAATTAATATGAAAGTGTACATTAAAATCTTATAAATAAGTTGGAACTATGAGGCTAGAGCAATAGTGTAATGAACCAAGAAGTCACTACAAAAAATTTTAGCAATTATTATGGCTAAAAACCGATGTTAATAGAAAAAAAGTGGCGGCGAAAAGTCATTTGCTACGGCTTTACTACGGCAATGATCCGTGGTTTCTGTGAGCATAGCGAAAAATCCACCACGGCTATATGCTGTGGTGGATGTTTTTCACCTCGGTATAACCACAGCAAATAATATTTCCACCACGGTTTTTTGGATTATAGGCTATCACATCCACTATAGCTATTAATTGGTTACTGCTTCCACTACGGCTATTAAACTTTTGGTTGCAAAAAGTTAATATTTTTGTAGTGAGTATTTAGAACCTATGTTAAAGATAATGCATTATTATTTTCATTAATAGTATTTAACCAATCGGGGTAATGAGATGCTTTGACTTGCATTAAATGCCGGGCCTCTCGTTGAAGATAAAAGTACATCGAATTCATATAAAGTTTTACCTTGAGCTGATTGTATCCACTGAGTAAAAACGGGTTCAATCAAAATTTACTTTTTCGATTAACCAAAAGCAAGAATGATATTATTAAAAACATAAAATCCCAAGATATGGAATCCCTGAAATAGTCTTTTTTGAAAGAGTTTATAAAATTTTAACATCTCATTTTACAAATTTATAGATTATTTTTTAAAAAATTTATGAAGCAGTCCCGAACAACTCACAAGCTCTTGAATGTATATTTCTATATGCTCAACTAAACACCAATAAATTAGATGCTCACTAAAAGTATTAAATGCTTTAAACTAAAGTGTCCCCACGTAAACACGTTTTTAGCAAATCTTATTTGTTCTCAAGATAGCATAAAAGGTACAGCACTATCAACGGAAGGAATGAAAAGCATCAAATTTCATGCCTTTTCAACATCCATAAGGTTTTATAGTTGGAATGTGCACTGCATGCAGACTCCACCAGGCAAACTAAGAAGATTATCAAGTAGCTTTTTAAAGAATTCCAAAAATTCTTTATTGTCAAATTAAAAAGTAACAAGCGAATTATAAATTATATTTTGAATATTATTCGATCTTAAGTGATAAGTAATGTATTGGACCTGCTTGAATCTGAATCGTCTCATTTTCAACCATATAGTTGTACTATATTTAACTCAACTCAACTCAAATCATCTCAAACACAACCTGACCCCCAACATATAGAAAACATAGAAACATGCACGATTTTTAACCCAATCGATTAATAACCCTAAGTAATGAATGTATCTAACAAAAACGTATAATTTTCTTACACGACCCGTTTCGAAATTGAATCAACCCATCTTCAATATATATAATGAGGTTTATCTTGAGCTCAACCATTTTCAAACTAAATTACGGTAAACCCAATCCAACCCGATCATTTTTCAACCGAACTTCCCACAGCAGAAACACAGACACATGTACAGTTATTAATGTTGTTGATAGCTCCATGTTTGTGGATAGACATAGGGCTTTCTTCCTTTTATGAACTTTGTCCAATTTGGCCGTATTAGCCAAATTTAGTGCTACACTGTTACTTTCAAGTCTAGGTAACTTTGTTGAACTGAGACATATTAATGAAGGTAAGTTTAGATTAAGTTCAATAGTATGTTTGCAACCTGTTGCAAAATGACCTGCAGAATACACTGTAAATTTTGGTTGTCACTCTCCATCACAAATCATACTATATCAAGGTGGAACACAATTAAAGAAAGAGTCAAAAGTTGGAAGCTTCAAAATTCACCAATTATTCCCCAAATTAAAGAGCAGACCACATTAAATCAGTAGGGTGCTTTTGGTATTGTTGTTATGTATTAATTCTCTTTTCATTTTATCATAAGTTGTTATTGAGATATATAATACTAATATGCAGATGAGCCATTTTCTAATGATAAGGTGAAGGTCTCATAACTCGATCGACTCCCACGAGTAGTGGATGGACTTTAATCCACTATATGGTAGTTTAGAAGATTTGTCTAATGTATGATAGTTTGGATGGTTTGTGTTAATTTATGTCTTTGATATTTGAAAGTATTGACGTATTGATTGAATATAATATAATCACTTCCGCATTATCTGAATAAATAATTATTGGATTTTAAGAATACGTGATAACTTCCACTAAAAAGAAAAGTCAAATTTTCTAGTTGTTACTTCACTTTTTTTCCTTTTTTGGGTCATCTACGATTACACGTTTCTTGGTATATATCCGACTAAACTACCTAGAACAAGCACTAATATTTTCATGACCACAGAACTAGTTAATTTAATTAATTAATTTAAATTTTTCATGCCCACATAATTTGTATTTTTAAGACTTGGATTAAAATTGAAAAAAATTAATTGATTTTGATAGATGAATTGTCTGATAGATATTCGTGGAGTGGTCCATATCATGGATCATGGATGGTCCTGAAAATTGGTCCAAGCCCAAAATTGATGGAACGTTGGAGAAATATTTTGGCTTTTGCTTCTCTTTTGGGACATCTTAATTGTCTACCGTTCAACCAGCTTGTCTTTACCAATGTAGGATTATAACAAGGAGGAAAAATAAAAATAAAAAATAAATAAAAACAAACCCATGAATTAATATTATATATTAAAGAAAAAGCTGCAAAAGTGGAATAAAATAATAAAAATGGGGTGGATTGCAGTATGTAAAATGACAAATGAAAACTTATTAAGTAGAATTTTTTAGTCCAAAAGAGAATATATCAATGTTTGAACTTATTGAGAACATGATTAAACAGAGACAGTATCGCTCCATAGCAAGTCACGTTCTCTTGTTTGATAGTAAAATTGGCATTTTTCTCAATTAAATTAATATGTACCTAAGTAGATGTAGTCGAGAAAAAATAAAATAAAAAGTTTATGTTATTGTAAAAAGAAAAGATAAAATAAAAAGCATATGTTCTCCAAAATCGAATCATGTTTGTTATTAGTATTTTATTTTAACAACGTAATTTTTTTTTTTTGGCAGGGCCGGATTTTTTCATTTTTCTTTATGAAATAAGGACGTATGTTGATTGAAATTTCAACATTATAACATATATAGGCTTATATATTCTTTTCCCAATTATATAACTTAACTCAAAATAGAGAAATTGAGCTAGCGAAACACGGAATTAATGAGTACCATATTACTCCTTGTCTCTTTCTAATATATATTCCAAATTTATTATTTTATGGTTTTTTGGAATTACTCATCAAAATACTTTCTAAAATATCGTGCAAGTAAAAAATGCTGATGTGACACTTTAACTCACAGTCACTATTTCGAAAGCATGAAATTTGGCTATCCAAAAAAAAAAAAAAAAGAGTGAAATTTACAAAAAAAAGAAAGAAGAAGAAGAAGAAGTTTAATCTAATTTAAAAAATTACATATCGGGTCAAAGTGGAATCATGAAAAAGGGCATTTTTTTAAAATTTAATATATATATATAGTTTGAAATATTTTTACTTGAACAAGCATTAGACAACATTCTGAAATGAAAGCTAACTGACTGGCGGACTCAAGGGGAAATAACGAGCAGTAAACACACACATGAGTGTGTATGTGTGTGCGTGCATGAATAGTACCATCGTAAATTATTTGATCTTTTTTTTTGATAAATAATTATTTGATTTTTGTCTATGTGAGTACTATATATATATATATCTATATATCTATATATTATCATATGAAAAATTCAAATTTCAATGAAGTCATCGATGGTTGGGAAGAAAGAATATTAGGAACAGCTTTCCGTGACTGCATGTCCATTGGATTAATAATTAATTTAGTTTCATCCAGTGTAAATATACTGCTAATTAACCAATCATGTGAATCAATGTACCCTCATGCATGGACAAATTAGTCAAATGACTTTTCAGTAATCCCCCGGCTTAATACATAACCAATCATTTCTGATTAAATTATACAATATTAATAAAAATTAATATATCAGTGTATATAATCACATCCAACTATTTACAATGATTTGAGGTATGTTTTAATGTACACCAAGTGGATGTAAATCATGCAATAATGAACTGTATTAGGTCACTTTATATAATAAAAATCAATAAGTATATTCACATCCAATGATTTACGTACAGTTCATTTTGATATATAAGTAAATTGATATATCGAATTGTATTAGGAAATTTATGTAACAAAAGTCAATCAATATATTTACATTTAACGATTTACATGTTTATATATATATATATCTAAATAAATTTAATGAACGTACGAGGTAATTATTTATATAATAAAAATAAATCAGTATATTCACATCCAACGATTTATGCTTCATTTATATATATATATATAGCTAGATCGATGTAATGAACCTTAATAAGTAAATAATTTGGTGACTTAAAAATTAAATATACGTTTACAAAACTAAAGTATGGTAACAAGAGGAAATGAAAATGAAAAAAATGCAATTATTGAAGAAGGGAAAAAAACAAAGGAAAAGACAAAGTGAAACGTCAGAAAGGTCTGTTGGCTTTGGACTATGGTTTTTGAGGAGGCTGAAGAACTAAACAATTGAGATACCTTTCTCATCCTCATCTCTCTCTCTCTCTCTCTCTCTCTCTCTTTCTTTGCTGTTTTCATACGTATGGCTTTTCTGGAATCTTGTTGGTTTTAGCAGAAATTCAGGTGATGTTTTTATTGAAAAAGCTAAAAAAGAGATGCATAAATTTTCAAAGAGTATAAGTTTTTTGGAGCTGTTGCAGTGATAACTTAACTTTATAGTACTGTTTTTTGCCTTCTTTTTTTGATATATACACACACATCCTCTGTTCTTAATCTCTTTTGTCAACTTTATTTCTTAGGGTTTTGGAAGTTGATTTATGAAGAAAATAAAGCTCGTATGAAGATAACGTGGATATTGCATTGAGGAGACTCATTTTGACCTTTCTGCAATAGGTCTTATCACCTTCTACTTTTTCTATGCCTTTCCAATTTAGGGTTTTCTCTGCAGAGAAAAAAAGAATTATCTTTATTACAAAGCAAAAAAAGCTGATCTGAAGAAAAAATCTAGCCGGCCTTCTACAAAGCTATCATAATATAGTAGATATATATAATCTATAGCAGAAAGAAAGCAAGATTGAGACATGTTACAGGGCAATATTGTTGTGGATGACACTATGTCAAATTTAACATCTGCAATATCCAATGAAGCAAGCATATCTTCAAGCAGCAACATAAATGAATTGGGTACTAATATGTTCCCACAACAGCATCCTAAGATTCAGACACAATCTGCCCCCAAGAAGAAACGAAATCTTCCCGGAAATCCAGGTAATTATTGTTAGAATTGCACATCAGTAAACTATGTCAGGGATTACCTCCCTGTATGATTTTAGACAATCCTTGCATCTTAAACTAGCTTCTGACCTGATTGAATTATGGGTAGTTATTTATAACTCTATTTAATTATTGAATAATTAGATCCTGAGGCAGAGGTTGTGGCCTTATCTCCAAGAACTCTTATGGCGACAAACAGATTTGTGTGTGAGATCTGCAATAAGGGGTTTCAGAGGGACCAGAATCTGCAATTACACAGAAGAGGGCATAATCTGCCATGGAAGCTTAAGCAAAGGAGCAACAAAGATGTTATAAAGAAGAAGGTTTATGTTTGCCCTGAGCCAAGCTGTGTGCACCATGATCCTTCTAGAGCTTTGGGAGACCTTACAGGGATCAAAAAACACTTCTCGAGAAAACATGGTGAGAAGAAATGGAAGTGTGAAAAATGCTCAAAACGTTATGCTGTTCAATCTGACTGGAAAGCCCATTCCAAGATTTGTGGTACTCGTGAGTATAGATGTGATTGTGGTACCCTCTTTTCCAGGTAAAACAATTAATTATTTACCAAATTTTTGTTATCAAAAAATACTCTTTCACTAGAAATTAATGACGAAATAATATATATGATTAATTTGTGACTAAATACTAACGAATTTGTCAAAAGAACAAAATATATACATGAATAATATCGTCTGTGATGAATTGAACTTCTACTTCAAATCATAAAATTAATTTGTAACAAAGCATATACTAATGAATTTTTTGATGTATTTATTCAAGTTCTTAATAAAGTTTATATTAGATTTTCTTTTATTTTTCATTTTTTGAGAGGGGGAGGGGGAACAAAGAGATGCGTAGGAGGATTAATAATTCACAGCTACTTTTCTGCGGAAAGTAAATTTTATAGCATCGAGAACAGTGAAAAAAAATTCACTTATGTGTTTAGTACCTCATCTGTCCATGAAAAAATGATGAAAAAGCACAACAAAGGGTTGACGATTATCTCTCTCTTTCTCTCTCTTTTTCTGTGTGTCGTCTCTGTGAAATAGAGACAGAAAAAAAAGAGGCTTATGACATGATGACTATACAGTACTATATACTGTATATAGAGCAACATTATTATAATATACCATGGTTTGTTCTTTTTGTTGTTTAGCGTTTGTTTGTTTCTTCTTGTATTCACAGGCGGGACAGTTTCATCACCCACAGGGCATTCTGTGATGCTTTGGCTGAAGAAAGTTCAAGATCTATGACTCTTCAAAACCCACTTTTGCTTTCCCAAACACCCCCTAATCATCCCTTTCATCATAATCATCCCTTAATCCCACTTAAACAAGAAACCCAAAATTTTAATCTCCCTCCATGGCTATCAGCTGATCAACAAACCGATGCAGGTGGGCCTGCCACGGTCAATCCACTGTTCAGGGTAGAACAATCAATTCATCACGAAAACCCTAACCCTAATAATATTTCCATTTCCACTAATGCCTTTTCCTCATCTAATTCTTCTCTAATGTCTGCGACTGCGTTGCTTCAAAAGGCAGCTCAAATGGGTGTCACAATGAGCACGAAAATGCCTGGTCAATCATCAGATCACGAGTCCATTTTAATGAGACCCCATCATCACGTGGGTGCACCGGGGTTCTGTGCTACCTCATCCACTACTACAGCTGGCTTGCCCTCACGTGAAGAGATGGGAACAGGGTTTGTGCATGGATTGTCATCATTTGGGAACAAGGTTGTTAACGTCACCCCTGACTGCATGGAACTTCAAGACATCAACATGGTGGGTTCTTCTAATTTGCCTTGTAGTACTAGTGGGTTTGATGGTTCTTCACATTTTACTGATAGTTTTAATGGAATGTTGAACACGAAGAGAAACATTAGTAGTTTTCAAGAAAATAATGCGCATTTGATCAGTTTGGCTAAAGACGGCGGCAGCAGCGGCAGCGGCGGCGGTGATGGGTTGACGCGGGATTTTTTAGGGTTGAGAGCATTTCCTGCTCATAGGGATTTTGTCAATATGGCTGGTCTTGATCAAATGGCAGCTTCTTCATCATCATATGATCATCAGCAGCCTCAAAATCAAGCACCATGGGGAAGTTGATTGGTTCATGATCGAATGGTTGCTTTAGTTTGTTTTTTTATTTCCATCTTAATTCGGTCTATTTCTTTCTTATCCAACTTTTGTTGTATTTCATGATTTTGTTAGTTTCCTAAGAAGGGACTAATTAATTAAGCTTCCTTTTGTTGTAATGATACTGAGATAATTACTTGCATGCAATTAATGTTGTCCTTTTAATTTTTCAACTTTAAAAACTTTTGCTTATTTTTTTCCTTTTTTTCTTTCTTCTTCTTCTTCTTCTTTTTCTTTTTTTTTTTTTTAAATTTGAGTTATTTAGTATTGATTGAGTACAATTTATGTTAGAGATTTGTAAATGTAGGATTTTAATTTGAGGCATGTTTAGGGGTATCAATTAGCCAAGCTGGAGAAAATTTCGAAGGTTTGAACTCAAGTTCGAATTGTATATTATGAGCTCGAACTTGAATGAAAGAGATCAAACTCGACACATTGGTCAGCTTTTGATTGAGCCAAAATCTAAGCGCAAGCTTGAGCAATGCAAAAATACACAGGCTGGTTTTCTAAGATTTATTTTATTTTATTTTAATATCTATTTACACTATGGAAAAAATATAGCAAAAGTAAGTAAACATTGAGTGACAATATAAAAATTGTCACTAATTCTAAATAAATGTAAAAAAAATTATATTTTATCACAAGAAAAGATTTTAAACAATTTAATAGTGACAAAAATATGTTCATATTATCACTATTGCAATTAGTAATAAATTATATATAGTAACTATCCAGTGATAATTAAAATCTTATCATAAATTGTAGTGACAATTAATTTTTGTTGTCAGTACATTATTACCATATGTATATATCACTAATTGTCTACAGTGATAATGCAAAATACCATTTGATGTCCACTAATGAGCTATACAGTGATAATACAAAAATAATTATCCCCGAAAACATAATTATTGACAAAATAAAAATCATTGTTACTTAATAACTAATACTTGTGACAACAATTTGTCACACAATTTTTTTCACTCATGTTAAGATTTTTTGTAGTGTTATATTTAATGTTTAGATTAAGTATATAATATATATATATATATAAATGATCTGACAAAATCTAATTTTCTTCTCGAGGTATGATTCATTATAAAGCTCGAGTTTAATTCTATTCCACCTCAAATGTAGTTCTATTATATTTATGTTGGTTTGTCAAGCTCAACTCAGTTTACACTCTCCTACTTATGGGACGTTGATATTTAAACAGACAAGTTGAAGTATTAGATCTAATGGTTTGTTTATAATGAGCCGCACACCTTAAGTTAAGGGAAGCCTATATTAATCAATAATGACATAATTCCACAAAGTCAAGACGTAGTCTATTTTAATATTAGTACTTGACCAATTTCTTCTAGATGTAATTATATTATATATTTTAATTAATCTATTCAAAAAATAATTTATCTAGTCTTTCAAATATCTTAATTAATTAATCTGTTCAAATAATATTATAATTAGTCTAGTCTTTCAAAAATCAATAGTTTGATGAGGCACGTTTATAGCGAATTGAATTTTCCAACGCTATAGTACTGTAATAATTCACGAACCAAATACATTTCTGATATGATGATGAAATGTGAAAAGAAAAAAAAAAAGGCAAAATAAAAATCTAAATAAGCCATGCAAATAATTAAAAGGAAAAAGAAAGACAGATTATTTACGTTTTAAGAATATCTCAAAAATAATAAAATAAGACATGCAAAAATATTTTTGTTTTGGGTGCGTTTATTTGTTTACTTGTTGTTAGAATCTTACATCGGAAAAATATAAGGGTCGTGGCCTCTTTATATGGTCATAAACAATTCTCACATCACAATCTAACTTTTATGGTTGAGTTAGGTCCAAGTTTTCAACATCGTATCAGAGCCAGACCCATGTTGAGATATTCATCTGTTTCATATTATTCCATACCTCAAATTTTCATTTCTAAGTATGTGTTATTTGTTCACCCATTTTATATTATCCCACATTCTAGATGTTCATTCTTGAGCTTGTGGGGTGTATTAGAATCCCACATTGGAAAAATATAAGATCGTGGCCTATTTATATGGTCCTGGGTAATCCTTACTTCACAAGCTAACTTTTGGAGTTGAGTTAGGTCCAAACTCCATTTTCAACATTTGAAAAGTTCCCGACCATTTCCTAATGTAAGTAAGAAAGATGAAGAGGCATCATTTGGTAGCTGTCAGATTCTTTTAAGCATCATATAATTCCACGAATTTTAATTGTATGGCAAACATTTTTCTTTTTAATAGAAGATTTATTACATCATTAAATCGATCGATAATCACATTAGAAATTAATATCCAGCTCAGAAATTAAGAAACAACTACATTAAAATTATCAATATCAAGTACAAGAATTTACAAATAAATAAGTCTATTATTTAGTAGAAAACATCTATTATTCAGTAGAAAACAAAGGAATTGGAAACCTTAACCATGAGTAGGGAATACACTTGTTCCTTGCATGTGACAACATTTCAATAATTTTCTATGATGCAAAAATATATTCTATATCCCTCCACTGATTTTATATCATTTGTAGGATTATAGATTAATACCATGTAATTATTCTTATTTTCAATTTTCATCGCATATAGATTAAGGGGCGTGGAATTTATAATTCGACACTAAAAAATGTGGGTGTTCAGACCCTTATTATAAGAATTTTATTTGAGTGAGGTGATATTAATAATGAAAATTTTGAATTTGTACACTTACATTAAATGAAATAAAATTCAGTGCGGGTCATTTGCTTTCACTGATTTGCATTAGCTCTATATGTTTGAATCGATTTTTTTTTTCCTTTCAAAGAGAAGCCATTGATTCAATCATTAGACCAATATTGTTATATGAATATATTTTTAAAGGTCAAATACATTAACTAAATACAATATAAATTCTTTAAATTATCATCCAATATACAAATACTACAATGCAGTAAATAATAACTCACATGTAACTGTTGAGATTCGAGCTTGTATCTCCACTATAAAAGAAGGGAGGCCGTAGCACTTCATGCAAAGGACAATGATTATTTGAATCGAATCTTAATTGTTATTATATTAAATTAAAATCAACATTTACAACTTTTACACGAGTAGCAGTTTTCTTTTCTTTTTTCTTTTTTATTATTTATTTATTTATTTATTTTTTGAGGTAACGTTAGTAGCATATTAATTGATAATAAAAGGTAAATATAATTGGACTTCAAGTGATTATATGGGCCGACAATCCAAGTAAAAGTAAACTTGCTCCACTTGCATTTTGTCAGCTGTTTCTGGTCCTACTTCTGTCTACCCTTTAGTATGTGAAAAATCTCCGTGGGTGCGTGTGATGTGTGCGTTCTTTTTCTTTAAAGGAGAGAAATTTAGATAATATTTACACCAGATTATGTAAACACAAATAATTACTTATTTTTTTATAAAAATTAGAAAAAATATATTATAATAAAAAATATTTGGTATTTGAAAACAAAAAAGTAATTCATTGTAACTTAACAAGAAACGGTAGTATTTGGAACATAATTACTTGCTTTTACTAGAAATTGCTTACGGTACTTCATAAGTAGTTCCGGTAGATTATATATTATTATTGATTCCTTTTAAAATATTTACAGTAAAAGTAAAATTTATAAATACTCAAAAAAAAAAAACTTTTAACAACTTAAAATCAATAAATACTTTTTACCATCAATTATAAACATCGCCTTACAATTGGTTAAAATACATATATATATATATATATATTTTCGTGAAATGCAACAGAAGTCAGAAGCTCCGCGAAGGGTGACAGCACGGTGAGATAGTTTTGTTGATATGATTTGGAATATAGTTGAGAGAGAGTAATGAGAAATTATTGGAGTTGGTTTCAACTGTACATGGGAGAGAGTGGATAAATGGGTTTTAACTTGGTTCGAATTTACAATTATAACGTGACTTTTTGGAATGTATGACTCGTATATAGGAGGGGTAAAATTGACACTAAGGAGAATAGGGACGAGAAACAATGATTGCAAATGATTATTAATTTATTATACCGATAGCTATATTTAGTGGTGAGCATTAGGACTGGATACACTATTTAGCACAGACCTCATGAAGTAGCTACTCGCTATTTGATAACTTTCATTCTGTTTCAGTTCATGCTTCTGATATTTAGAAACAGAAACTGAGATCATCAATATTGTTTGTGCGTACCCAAGAGCTCTCTCTCTCTCTCTCTCTCTCCCCCCTTCCCATTTTCGATCACGTTCTGCACTGGGAAATTTTGTTTTACAAGTAAACACGTACTTTTAGAGGGAGAAGGGACGAAGGGAGTTTAAGAGAGGCAAAGATTTTGTTTTTGATTCTTTTGCCAATCTTGAAAAAATATGACTTTTGGGCGCCTTATCAGTCAGGTTTGCAACTTCGTCACCTAAATGTATTATGTTTCTTTCACGTTAGATTTTTATGAAGAATGTTAGATGTAGTGTTTTTTATTTTGATTGTTGAAATGTGTACGGTTTTGGAAGCCCTAATCGTGGATTTATTTTCTTTTTTCTTTCTTTTTTTTTTTTTATGTACGATGTTGTCGTAAATTGTCTCTTGTCTTGTGTTTTGTATAATATGAGGAATTCTTGTTTAATTATATGGGTTTAGTTTCTTTTAGTGGTTTAGTGACTAAAACTACAAAGAATGCATTTCCATCATCCTACCTCTAGCTCTGTTTAGCTCTCTTCAAAAGTGTCTTCATATTTATGTGCATTCTTTTGCAGTTTGATGCGATTTCATTTCATGCTTCAGCACTTGAGAATCTCATCGAAATTATGTCATCTTGTATTCAAGATTCGATATGCTAAAACCCGCTGGTCTTACTTTATTATGGCATATACATTGTTACTACAGGTCAAGAGACAGGAGTCACAGTTGAGGCAGTTGAGCAATTTGGCTGCTCGGCCATATCGAAATTCACCATATGCGAGGGGAGGAGGTGTGCACCACTCTTTGTTGGAACGTATAGACTATAGTTAATATTATGGGATGGAATAAATTCTGATACATTCCTCTTCACAATGAAGTGATCTCTGAGCACTTATGGTGTAGACGGGTTTTAGTAGATTGGTTTACATCTAGTAGAGCTATATACATGTGTTTATATTCTTTGATTTCATTCTTCTGAATATTTTTCTTTGTATGCTTTCTGGTGACATAATGAGATTTCTTGCTTTGTCATTATTCTTATCACCTGATTTAGCTCCAAAATGATCGAGTAAGATTGTGTTTGAGGATTGTCTCTCTTTTTTCTAGTGAATATATCTTGGTACGTGTTGGTGAAACATGTTTGATGGTGATTGTCTAACTTCTAATTTGTATTTGTTGAGTTTAATTGGATGCATATTTCTCGTCCTTCCTTTGACATATATCTTGCATTTGGCGTAAAACGTGGAACTTAGTTCCTCAATTCCCACCTTTTGTCATCTAGGTAAGTCAGCCACACCCAAAATGGTTTGTGTCAAGTACGTTAGAGAGAGAGAGTCTCGAGGATACTTCTATTACTTCAAAGTACTTGGATGATTAAAAATGAGCAGTCCCTACTTATTTATACTTACTAGTGATTTTCGATCGAGTCGTGACACCATGTTTGCACTTTACTTTTCTTACCTAGTCCCCAAGCTTTCAAGCAGCAGGCGAACAAGTACTCTAGGAAGATCAAGTTACTATAGTAGTCTGGCACGCGAAGTACGAGAAACAGAGGGATCAAGCAATGCTGCATATCTGGAGGACCTCTATTATCGAAATGATCCAGAGGCAGTCATAAGGCTGTTTGAGAGTCAACCATCGCTACACTCTAATTCGTCAGCACTTGCTGCATACGTCAAGTCTCTGGTAAAAGTCGATAGGCTTGACGACAGTAATCTGCTTAAGACATTGCAAAGAGGTAAGCATGAAACAAATTTTCCTCTGCCTTCAGATTTTCCACCTCAGCTCTATAAATAGCCTCTTTGTAAGAGCTCCGACCACTGGGCTTCCTTCTGATATGAGTTTGAAGACTGCTTGAGATATTCCTAATTTTTGGATCTCTACATATTGTCTTTATTAACTTAGCTTCTTTCAGGGATCTATGGAGCTGCTAATTCTCAGGTGGATGAAGAAAGTATCAGTGAGCGTTCAGCTTCTAGAAATGTAGAGACATCTTCGAATAACGGAAATCTTGGTACTGCAAATACTCCCATATATCTGTTCACTGACGCAGGGGCAAATTTCAAAGAGCAGTTATGGAGAACCCTCCGTGCTTTGGCACTGGGCTTCCTCTTCGTTTCAGGTTTTGGTGCAATCCTTGAAGATCGGGGAATTAGTAAAGGTACCAAGTTATCCTCCTCTACTGCTTGCTTTTTTCCGTGTAATTCAGTTGCATCTCTAACTGCATAAAGTATTCTACCCCTTATTGTTTGGTGCTCTTATTAGCTCTTGGTTTACACGAAGAAGTGCAACCCAGTATGGAATCAAATACAAAATTTAGTGATGTGAAGGGAGTCGATGAGGCAAAAGCTGAGCTGGAAGAAATTGTTCACTACCTTCGTGATCCTAAGGTAACTGCTTTATAGGTTTATTATTCAGTGATGAACTTCTCACTTTTCGTTTTTCATATGGAAAAGAAAGGAATACATTTGCACGGACGTCACAGGTAATGTCAAAATGTACAGCCAAAGAAGCATTCATTGATTAGTTTTTCAGCAGAATTTTGCTAGGGTATCAAGTACATGTTGATTTCATTATAGCTAAATTTTCATTACAGCGCTTCACATGCCTTGGTGGCAAGCTGCCAAAAGGTGTTTTGCTAGTTGGCCCCCCTGGCACTGGAAAAACCATGTTGGCAAGAGCAATAGCTGGAGAAGCTGGCGTGCCATTTTTTTCTTGCAGTGGCAGTGAATTTGAAGAAATGTTTGTTGGTGTTGGAGCTCGTAGAGTGAGAGATCTCTTTGCTGCGGCAAAAAAGATGTCACCGTGCATAATTTTCATTGATGAGATTGATGCAATAGGAGGAAGTCGCAGTCCAAAGGACCAACAATACATGAAGATGACTTTAAACCAGTTGCTTGTTGAACTGGATGGCTTCAAACAAAATGACGGGATTATTGTGATTGCTGCTACTAATTTTCCCCAGTTATTGGATAAGGCACTGGTGAGACCTGGGCGGTTCGATCGCCATGTTGTTGTTCCAAGTCCTGATGTTGAAGGGCGGAGGCAGATCTTGGAGTCTCACATGTCAAAGGTAATTGATTTTGCGGGCATATTGACTATGTTCTTTTTGAGGCATGTCACTTTCCTTTGTATAATATTCTGGCGACCTCACAGGTTCTCAAGGGAGAGGATGTCGATCTAATGATCATTGCAAGAGGGACTCCAGGGTTCTCCGGTGCTGATCTTGCAAACTTGGTCAATGTTGCTGCTCTCAAGGCTGCAATGGACGGTGCAAAAGCAGTGACAATGGCTGATCTCGAGCATGCGAAGGATAAAATCATGATGGGAAGTGAGCGCAAATCAGCAGTTATATCTCCAGAATCTCGTAAGCTTACAGCTTACCACGAGGGAGGCCATGCTCTCGTAGCTATACACACCGATGGTGCATTACCAGTGCATAAAGCAACTATTGTTCCTCGTGGAATGTCTCTTGGGATGGTGACACAATTACCCGAAAAAGACCAGACAAGTATGTCACGGAAGCAAATGCTTGCTCGTCTGAATGTTTGCATGGGTGGAAGAGTTGCAGAAGAACTCATTTTCGGGGAAAGTGAAGTGACTTCAGGTGCATCAAGTGATCTACAGAAAGCAACCAGTCTGGCTCGAGCAATGGTTACAAAGTACGGTATGAGCAAACAAGTGGGAGTCGTGACTCACAGCTATAATGATGACGGTAGGAGCATGAGCACAAAGACTAGGCAATTAATCGAGCAGGAAGTGAGAGAATTATTGGATGAGGCTTACAACAACGCGAAAACCATCCTAACGACGAATAACAAGGAGCTTCATGCTCTTGCCAATGCTTTGCTTGAGCATGAAACGCTTACAGGAAGTCAAATTCAGGCAATTCTTGCTCAGGTAAACTCTCAACAGATGGAGCAACAACCACCACAGAACATTGCAACGCGAGGTAATTCGCAGCCCAGTGCAGCTGCGGCCGCAGCCAAGGTGAAAGGCACTGCTCCTGTAGGATCTTAGCAAGAATGTCTAGGCATAAGGGCATTGGTTAAACAGGCAAATAAGATATTATCAGTGACATTTATCCATATGGTAGTTATTCATGTGAGCCTTTTTCTCCTCTGAGGATAACTTTAGCTGGGATTATTTTGGTGATTAGGTCAGGTTAATATATGTTTAGAAATGGAACTTGACCATAAATCGATTAGGGAAATTTTGTGGACTTTGGGTTGCATATTTTTGAATACTTTGCTAACTTTCTAATGAGAAGAGAAAATTTATACGGCTTTTACCTTGAATGTGCATTGTTTTCTCTGTTTGTTTGTTCCTTTTTTTTTTTTTTTTTTTTTTTTTTTTTTTTTTTTTTTTTTTTTTGAGCAACTGGTTTCTTTTCTAGTTGAACATGTAAATGAGATAAGAATTGCTCTGAGCACGTATGCATTGTGAAGATATTGAATTTTGTGCTTATCCTTGCTGTAACTGTGAATTTATTACTGTAATTAACTGATTTTTTTGTCCGTTTCAACTAATGGTTGTTATGCAAGGCACAATGAAACTGCAGGGTTGTTGTATTCTTATAATTTTTACAAAAAAAAATAATTATAATATTTAAATAACATATTAATTCATTAATAACAATTAACAATTATTATTAATAAGAAAAATCCTCAGGCGTACTGAATTTGATTATATTTGAGAAGTAAATCTTAATAATAACAACACAAGAAACACGACAACAGAACAGAAACTGCTTTAAGCGGTAGTTTAGAAACACGACAACGGCATAATAGTCACGACCATCACCACGACGCACATTCAACCGAGGAAAATCGCAAAAAAGCCGATTACGATGTCGGAAAAGCAACAGAATCAGCCCTACAGATCAATAGGTGAGTATTCCGCGACAGATATTATATTTAGTTGAGATTAGTTTCAATTCAATCTGGGTAGAAAATGTTTCCTTGATTTCAAGATGCGCAAAAAAAAAAAAAAAAAAAAAAAGCACTAAGGCAAGCGAAGAGAAAATTACGGAAATAGGAACACCATCCATTATTTTCGACGGTTTTGATGATCATGATCAAGTTAGCTGCTTTATTAATTTCTGATGTGGGTTCCCCGTTTAACGCTCAAAGATTGTGTCTTTTTCTTTTTTCTTCTTTTTTTCTTTTTTTTCTCTTCTTTTTTTTTAACATATTTTTGTCCTTCTGTTGGTATTTGTATGAGTTGTAACTACTGGGATTTCTGCGGTATCTATGTTGCTAATATTTAATTCATCTCTTGCCAGTGGTGGAGCACAAGAGAGTATTAATAAAGAACAGCCATGGTGAGAATCTTGTTGGGATATTGCACGAAACAGGGTCGCGTGAGCTTGTAATTATATGTCATGGGTTTCGATCCTCAAAGGTGTACGATCTTGTGGACTTTTCTTTGCTTCATGCTGGAACATTGTTTGTCAAAATTTCCAATTTTCTCTTATGTTTGTCAAATAAATAATGCTTTTAATATCTCAGGATCGTATTCCAATGGTGAACCTTGCATTTGCTCTTGAAAAAGAGGGAATTAGTGCCTTCCGCTTCGACTTTGCTGGCAATGGGTAGGTCGTTAAGAAATTAGTACCTCTTTTCTGCCCAAATTGCGAGTACATAATTCTTTACTGGTTTCCAGTGAGAGTGAAGGTTCATTTCAATATGGCAATTACCGTAGAGAAGCTGAAGATCTACGTGCTGTAGTTGAGCAATTTCAGCGAGAGCAACGTTTCATTGTGGCGCTTATTGGGCACAGTAAAGGTATGTTTTTAATATGTTCATAACAATTACTCCAGATGAGATGCATAACCCATTGTGCAATACCATTTTATCATTTTTGATTAGATAGCTGCAGCTTATATTTGCCAAACCACTTAATAAGAACTTTGTATGAACTTCCTTAATGTATCATACTGCCGGATGGGATTCTCACAGGGGGAAATGCTGTGCTTATGTATGCTTCACGGTATCATGATGTACAAACGATTGTTAATATAGCTGGCCGCTTTGATTTGAATAGAGGGATTGCAGGTCGATTGGGTAAAGACTTCCGAGAAAAGATTGAGCAATATGGCTTCATTGATGTTAAAAACCGAAAAGGTAAGGCTGTTATTTGTGTGTTACTAGGATATCTAATCTCCTTTTGTCGTATGATGTGTGGGTGTTTCGTTGAACTTACTAGCTTGAGCTTAAAACATGATAAAAGATGTTTAAGAACTTATAAGATGTCTTAAATTAATTTCGCCGGACACCCTCTTTAAGTTCAAAAAGTTGCTGCCTAGTTAACTACAGAGTAAAATATTCTGACGGCAGCTTATCAAAGGCAAATGGTTAACGCGATTTTTCTGTAGTCATGGACTTATATGCACCTTCTCACATACTGCAGGAAAAACTGAGTATCGTGTAACGAAGGAGAGTTTGATGGACCGTCTTGAAACAGATACTCAGGCTGCATGTGAAACCATCCCACTAAGCTGCAGGTTGAAAATCATCAACTTCTTACTTGTAATTCATGAAGTAACAGATTACCAGCTGAAACTCATTCTATCAAGTGATCTTAGCTTGGAATGAGTAGATAAAAGCTAATATCAGAGCACAAAAAATGTGAGTTCCAAATTTCTAACATGATCACATTATTTGCAATCATATGCAGGGTGTTAACAGTTCATGGAACAGAAGATGAACTTGTGCCAGTTGAAGATGCAATCGAATTTTCTAAGGTGATTCGAAATCATACTTTACGTATAGTTGAAGGAGCTGATCATGAATACACGAAGCATCAAACTGAGCTGGCCTCAATTGTGCTCAACTTCATGATGACAGGTCTACATTTGTCTAAAACCTCATTGTCGTGCTGCAAAACTGCTAAATTTATCGATTCTCGTCTTTAATTATGAAATGTAGGTGTATGCAAAAGTTTCATTAGCATGGAAACTTGAGTAGCAATGTGAGGTCATCAAATAGTTCTAGGAGAGAATCGGTTTATTTTATGTGTAGCAATACTAGGTAGGTTATATGTCAAGGTCTTGACTTGAAATCGGATTACCTAGCAAAAGCCTTACGATGCTTGGATTAGAAAGGATGCCAAGTAGTGCGGGGCTGACATGGTCTAATAGCATCAAACTAGATCCGTATAATTTGTCCATGTGGCCTCATTAGATGGTAGAGGTCGGACGGATCGTATGGTAGAAGAAGTTACAGGTTCATTTCTCCTTGGGGCAAACTAGTCATTTCCGCTTATTTACCCACATCAAGTGGTACAGAGATTTATTAATTGTATGCTATTTGTCTCATAAAACTTAAATGATTCTCTTGTAAATCTACCAATAGAGCTTCAATTAAAATCTCTATTTTTTATCATTTGAAAATCTCAACCATTCACATCCAAAGATACAGGTTAGAACTAATAATGTAAGGACAAATGCAACAACAATGTTATTACTTTATTTTATTTTTTAATTAGAACTATCTTTAACAAGAGTAGCTCAACCCACTTTAATGACCTAGTCATCATGTACTTGTCCATGGTTTTTTGAGGCAAATCATAAGGTTTATATGAGGGGAACGAGTTTAAAAATATTAACTTTCTTGATTTTCCAGCGATTCTCCACTCCATAGGGTTTCTTTGGCCTGCCAGCTTGCCTGGACGTAGACCCAAAAGGTTACACACACTAATAATTGCTCAAAAATAATTTTGAGTAGGTTACTGGTTGCATGTCAAGATAACACCAAAGAGAAGTAGGTTTTATCTAAAGAAATAATTGAGAGGTTCGTTCCCATTATGCTGCACTAAACACACACAATATATATATACACACACAAGAAGGAAAAATCATATTTACAGTCTAAAATTTTATTTTAGTTGTACGTAGTTCTTCACCTTTAATTCCTGATTTACCGTCTATGAAGTTTTCTTCCTTTTTTTATTTTTTTGGCTTTCAATTTACTGGACTAAAATGCAAAGGAAAATGAAAACTAAAGTGAATTAGAGATGGTAAGATTAGAAATTAAAATTCAAGAATTAAAGTGCAATATAAATAAAATCTCAGAAACTGTAAATGCAATTTGCATTAAAAACAGAAGGGGAAGATATTTTGTGGAGGTGAAAAGGAATATGCATGTGCATATGCCAATGGGAAACAGCCAACCTTGGGGTTGTAAGAAGACAAGATCCACCTTCAAGTGGACCATATCCGCATATACCGAATTTTAATCTGATTCTTGGTTTAACATGCAGCCCAATTATGCCCATTTTTCAATTTCTGCATTTTTCAATTTTCGGCTACCACTTGGGTTTTTGACTTGTGGTTGAACATTGCTTTCAATCATGCTCAATTTTAAAATTAATTAACTTAAGAAAAAAAATATCATCCTAAAGCTTCCATAGTCCCAACAATAATGATGTTTTATCTCAATAATCTTGAAAAAAAATCATAATCTTGAATTTGATTATTTAATTGTATGAAACTTTCTAATTTATTACCTATTCTATTTCTATAACATTACCCATTTTAATATGGGGTAAAATGCATAATACCCCCTGTATTCATTCTAATTGGCATGAAACCCTCTG